>UCOH01011992.1:0-15057 GCA_900474275.1 Synergus japonicus
ATAATTTATTATATTGAGGAGCTGAAACAGAAAAATTGGATTAGAGAATGATGCAGGAATCGAACACGGGTTTCCGGAATGGCAGCAAGATGATTATCCACTCTGCTATAGACTAAAATATGAAAGTTAGAATTTCATCGTCCATATGAATGAAATGCTATAAAAAATTTCTAAAATTCACAAATTCGTAATTTGTGTAATTAATAATTATTTTAAATATATATGTTTGTTGCTTTCGTGATACCGCCTATACCGGGGACGCCAGCATGTAACTCTCACATATACACTAACGCAACTCATTGCACTGTGTGGCGGGCTGCTACGTATGTGTACTTCAAAACATTGTGGAATTCGGGAATTTTCAGGGAACAAAAGCTATAATTCTCCCGATCGTAGGAGACGAAAAATTACTGCAGAGGAAATATAAATTCTCTTGAATTTTTCTAGAGAAAATATCTTACTATTCTGTACTTTATCTTGAACTTATTCGTAATTATCATTTCTGACTTTTTTATTCTCATTTCGGTAATTCTTCTGGAACAGTTCGAGTTGTTTTACCGAAAAGTTCCAGTACTAATTTTTTCCGTGCAAAAAAGAAAAACAATGAATAACTAGAGTGAGATTAAAGATTTATCTATTAAAAAGTAAAAATTTGACATGAAAGTTTCACTTCTCTTGCCTAGCTTAAATCGTATTAAATTTTTGTAAAATTTGACCCCCTCAGTGCAAGAGAAGTGAAACTTTCACGTCAAATTTTTACTTTTTAATAGAAAAATTTTTAAACTCACTTTAGTTATTCATTGTTTTTTTACGTGCTGTATTTTTATTGATTTTGCTTCCTCATAGAGGAAGCTATGTAGTGGTGACAAAATCCAGTTTCCTAAAAAAGGTTTTTTTGAACATATTACAAGGGCAATATATCTAATATGCTGATCTGAAAAGATGTCCGGATATATGTGTGTGTGTGTGTGTGTGTGTGTGTGTATGTCACGATCCAGCAATTTCTTGAAAATACGTAGAGATAAATTGATGAAATTTTGCATAGTTATTCCACTATATACCTACTTGAATTTCTTACAAGGGTTTAAAAAAATATTTTTATTTTTAAAAGTTTTATGTACTTTTATAATTTTCGTAAAATTCATTTTTCCACTATAACTCCTAAAATATTGAAAATTTAAAGCTGGTGTAAGGGAAATGAAGATTCATTTCATCGAGACGAATTGATTGACCTATATGATTAATACATTTCATTAAAAAATAAGGAAGTTATGTTTATTTATAATTTTGAAAGTTATTTTTTCATTCTATGTTTTAAAATAATCAAAATTTTGAGTTGACGTAAGGAAAATAAATATTCTTTATGTCGAGACGAATCGATTGATCTGTATGATTAATGCATTTAATTGAGAAAGTTTAAAAAAAAAATGATTATTTAATAATTTAATATATTGATATGTTTTTAATAATCTTTTATTTTTTTTATAATACTATCAGATTGAAAAATAAAAATGAAAAGAAAAAGGAAAAAAAAGGAAAATTTTAATCTAGGAAGAGAAGGAGAAGGGACAATTTGGAGAGTATGGTGACAATGAGATGGTGGACTTGGAGGGGCAGAGGGGGTGGTTGGAAGAGTAGGGAAGAGGGGTACAAGAAGCAAAGTGCTCATTAAATGAGCACAAAAGTTGATATAACTTTACAGCTAGTTTAATCTTTCACATACTTTATTTTCATTCACGAAGAACACCCTAAGTTTCACTTCTGCCTTGTGTTTTTTCTCTCTAATAATTTGTTATTGAGTAGAGGTTCATACTCAATTATTAAAAAGGAAAAAATTAATAGAGAAGTTATAATTATTTTCATTTGCTTAAATAAATTGTTTTTATTTTCAACAAATAACGTTTATTGTAAGAAAACGTTATTAAACATAACTGTTGAAAAATTTCGAATTTCGCCAAACTGCTTAAATTTTATTCTTTGTTTATCCTTTTGTGAATCGAAAAAAGTATTACCGCAGAACAATCTCAGCCATCGAGAAATAGTTAGTTCACTTGGCAACTTTTGACACAATTTTTTTCTACATTCTCATCAGAGAAGGTATTAAATTTGTGTAAAATTTGACCCCACAGTTTTTGTTAAATGTCCACGTTTTGGGACCCCTTGAACCCGAAAAATATGTTTTTACCAATGTGTCTGCCTGTCTGCCTGTGTGTGTGTTGCTGTGTGTCTGTAGATTTATAGTTTGTGAGCACGATAACTTTCGAACGAATTGGTATACACTTTTGGTGTCCTAAAATGAAGGTCCAGTTCGTTGGCCAGCCATTTTGGACAAAAATTCAAAAAGTTGGAGCATTTTTAAAAATTTTGCAACCATTTTTTTTAATTTAGAAATTTTAAGGGGTTAGTCTCAAAGAACGTTTTTGAAAAATATATTTTCTAAAAAGTGCAAATTTTTATAATAAATATATGTAGAATTGTTGAGTTAATCGTTATTTTGGTCATAAATATTGCGAACAGATCGAAAAACGCAAAACAACGTAAGCATCTTGAACGCGCCGAACGTGCATTCGGCGCGTGTTCGAAGCAAATGACCTTGAAAATTTAACTCAAGGCCGCAATTGATGGTACAGTTAAAGGGCCCACTCGATCCTGGTCAACTTTTGTCTACACCATTTTTTCGTAAATAAAGTATTTTAGAAGATATTTATAGATTAAAATGGATCACCCTGTATTTTAGATCAAAAACTAAACGCGTTTTTCTCGAAACAACGTTTTTCGAACTGGCGTGCATGATTCAGAAGAAACTATTGGACCGATCGGTCTGAAATTTGGATATGTTATTTTACACATATGTCGTTATGGTATGAACCAAAATCATAATTATTGATTAATATTTAACACTCTTTTAACAATTTAGATTAAAAAAAAAAGTTAACAATTTTCAAGTCGGCCATTTTGTATTTATTTTTTTTCGGATTTCAATTATTTTGGTTCATGCAATAATGACATATGTGTAGAATAACATATCCAAATTTCAGCCCGATCGGTCCAATAGTTTTTTCTGAATCATGCACGCCAGTTTTTAAAATGAGTAACTTCCAGCAGCCTTACCAGCCAGATTTATTATTAAAAAAAAAATATTTTGTAATAGTGTTTTATATCTATAATCATGTGTGAAAAGTTAGGATCTGTAATATAAATTTTAATTTGATAAAAAAAATTCTTAAAAAGAAAAGGTGAAAACTTTGGTACTAACCCCTTAATCGCGGATGTTCATACTACTCAAAAAGTCGAACAATTTTTATTGATGACTTTTTTGGATAAAAAAAAATTGAGACATAACATTATGAAAATCCAAAAAAATGAAAGAAAACTTAAATTAGAAGTCAAACAACGCACGATATGAAAAGAAATCTAAAAATGAAAAATTTTTCTTTTTGAACACCCTATAAGATAGGCATAACAACTTTTTGAATTTCCTTAAAAAATCGAAAATTCAAATTTTGAGCCAAATAACGCGAGATACAGAGAAAATGATAAGAAACATAATTATTAGCTTTAAAAAGATCTACAAGTTCTCCTTTGGCTATTTTCCAATAATATGAGTAGTTTTCGTTTTAATCATGAAAAATATTGTTAAACACAGCCG
Source organism: Synergus japonicus (assembly GCA_900474275.1). Taxonomy (NCBI): domain Eukaryota; kingdom Metazoa; phylum Arthropoda; class Insecta; order Hymenoptera; family Cynipidae; genus Synergus; species Synergus japonicus. Next base: position 3,650 of record UCOH01011992.1, read on the forward strand.
AGCGAAGCGTGGGACAAGAATGTGCCCTCGAAGAGGGCTGATTTTTTCATTTTCATTTTTACTTGCAGAACAAACTGACATACCGAGGAGAATAGTTACCTACTTGGTATCTATTAAAGAACAGGGATTTGATATTCACAAGAGTACAATTGAAGCTGTAAAGCCAATTGTAAACTTAAAGTCTTCCATAGAGAAAGCCAAAGCAATATTTCTGCTGAGAAAATCTCCCCTTCTTCCTTGCATATTACGTCCGAAACTGGCAATTGATCAAAGTGTGCCTCTCAATTTCCTAAAGCAGGAGGAATTAATTTCTAAACATCCTCTTGACAAAAAGCAATTAATTGCTATGACGAAGATAATAAGATCGGTTCAGGACGGCAAGCCAAATATATGTGTGATAGAAGGATCAGCTGGCACTGGGAAGACAAACATTGTTGTCAACACAATTCTACAGTTACTTGTTTCACCAAAAACTTCAGTGTCGAATCCACCATTGAGGATTCTGGTTTCTGCGTCTACAAACGTAGAAATGGACGAGATTATCATTAAACTTAAATCTGTACTTGAATCTTCAAATATTGAAAAGGATGGTAAGAATTTTATCATTTATTGACTCGATTAAGTTCAATAGTATATTACACTACAAGGACAGCAAGTTCAGGGCTCTCAAATTTCAGCCTTGTAGTGTATATTATTTTTCTTGCTTCCCGGTCGTAAGTACGAAAATAATTGCATTTGTGAATTGGAATATATTGATACCTGTCCTGACATTTGCGGCACGAGCGGAACGAGTGCTGCTGGAAGGGGGGGGGGGAGGCATCAAATACATCTATAAATAAAGGTTTAGATACTTAATTGTGATAATTATGCTTCAGTTTTAAAGTTTCTATTAATTTCTTCTTCATCTGTCAATTCATCAGATAATATGTCATTCATTTTTTTATTTTTATTTTTGTTACACTCAGTCACTAATATTAATTTATAAATAATATCCACTAATAGCATCGCTGTGAAGTTCTCTAACACGCTCTCTGAACATTAGTATTAACTATTTGTAAACAAATTTTGACGTTTTATGTTTTTGAGGTTTATGAGGTTTTTACTCCCGCTATTATAGAGGGTGCGCGTATAGCTTGACCAATGCATGAAAGTAGACTTTCTGTCGTATTATTTGTGCCGAAACCACGTACTTTAGATCGAGGTATTAAGAAAAAGATGTTTATTAATCTTTAGCATTAATATTTGTTGTTTTAAAAGGTTTTTAAATTTAAAATTCTTTGGAACATTGTATGGCCTTAAAACATACAAAAGAAAACTTTACAAGTTAACAACGAATATTTCTGTTCTTTTCGATGCATCAAATCAGAATTTATGCATTAGAACAGAAACCCAAACAATTTTATTTTTATATGTGTTATAATAGTCTAACATATTATGAAAAATTTTGAATAAAAATCGCGGAGCTGTTTGAGACAAATTGAATTTTTATGATGAAAATATAAATAAAAAATTCAAATACATTCTGTATGATGAGAATTAAAAATTTTAATTTCAGTAAATCTTTTGAAATTTTTTTTTTTTAATAAATTAAAAATTTCTGTTTACATTCTCATCAGATTAAGTATTACATATTTGTGTATATCCTCCCCTCGAATTCAACAGAGTTTAAATATTTCAAAGTCCCTAAAAATTTTCTGATTTCTATTAATATCTTTTGAAATCAGTAGAAGCCCTTTAATATTTTGTTATATTCATTACAATCTTTTGAATACATTGCAAATTAGTATAAATTTATTACATTGCAGTGGTCAAAATGGTTCTTGTTGGTCCGGATGAGGGAAGACGCGAACGAACGAAAGAGTTGAACTTGAGCAATTTGGCTAGAAATCACGTTGAAAGTGATATATACAGGTATCAAGAATCTATGGGTTTGAGGTCTATAGAGGAACAGGTTTGTTTCTAAATACAAATAATTCTTCACAAATTTTTATTTTCACTCGGAACAAAATTTACATTTTAACATATATTTGGTTGTATTTTAATTCTAAAGTTCTCTGACTTTTAATTATGGAAACTGTTAAAAAATTAAGATTTACAAAAATTCCGTTCATTTCAAATTCGAACTCTAAATTTTAAGCTTAAAATAATTCAAATACATTTTTATATAACTTTATATTTTTCTATTCCTTAATTTGTTTTATACAGGATCTCCATAAATGTATTTCCAAAAATATTTAACTATTATTTTCACAAATATTGATGAGGAAATGTGAGGAGTGATAGTGGTGCCGCGAGCTCAGCAGTACGGGAATAGGACTTCCAGTGTAATTGTGAAAAGTAGATAATCTGAGGTTATAACTATAGTGTCATTTTTTGCATTTGTAGAGTAAGGGCCGATTTCACCAACTATGGTTAAATTTTAACCATCGATTAACTTTATTTAATCAGTACGTTGCGTTCCACCATCTTTTAAATCATGGTTAAACTAGTTTAAACGCTGGTTAACTTAACCGGCCATTTTTGGCTGGTTACCGACATAACCAGCGATTAAAGGGGTTCAATACAACCTCAAAGTGTCGAAAGTGAAGTGCTACAGTATATAGTGTGAAATATGATGGATCTAATTTATGACGATATTTTATCTTCATCTTCATCTTCATTTGGTGATGAAAATATCATCAATGAGAGAAGGCCACGATTAATTAATAAACGAATAAATTATTTCGAAACATTGAATTAATTGTGTTATTAATTGCTTCCTTATAGAGGAAGCTTTGTAATGATGACAAAATCCAGTTTCCTAAAAAAGGTTTTTTTGAACATATTTAAAGGGCAATATATCTAATATGATGATCTGAAAAAATGTCCGGATGTATGTGTATATATGTGTGTATGTGTTGTGTGCATGTGTGTCACGATCCAGCAATTTCTTGAAAACGCGTAAGATAAATTGATGAAATTTTGCAGTTAGTCCACTATATATCTAGTTGAATTTCTTACAATGGTTTAACAAAATATTTTATTTTACAAGTTTTATGTACTTTTATAATTTTCGTAAAATTCATTTTTCCACTATAACTTCTCAAATATTGAAAATTTAAAGCTAGTGTAAGGGAAATGAAAATTCCTTTCATCGAGACGTATCGATTGACCTGTAAGATTAATTCATTTAATTGAAAAATAATAATGTTATGGATAATTGTATTTTTAAAAAAGTAATTTTTCGACTATAATTTCTGAAATAATTTACATTTAAATCGATTGATCTATAAGATTAATTTATTTCATTGAAAAATAAGAAACTTATGCTTTATTGGAATTTTCGAAAATGAATTTTTTAAATACAACTTCTGAAATGATTAAAATTTAAAGCTGATGTAAATAAAATGAAGATTCTTTGTGTCTAGACGAATCGATTGACCTGTAAGATTAATTCATTTCATTGAAAAATAAGAAAGTTATGCTTTACTGGAATTTTCAAAAATGAATATTTTGAATATAACTTCTCAAATAATCAAATTTTAATGCTGATGTAAAGAATACTTAATGCTTCCTCTATGAGGAAGCAAATCATATTTGCTTACAGGAAGCAAAGTGCTCATTGAATGAGTACAAAAGTTGATACAACTTGACAGCTAGTTTATGTTTTCTCTTCTTTTCGCTTGACATAAAATCACTTTACTGATCACTTTTTTAATACATATTTTTTAGAGACGCTTCGGTGTCATCTTTGATAATAAACATAAAAAACAGAAAAACACGAATTTTTTAAGTCGGAGGCCGACTTGGCGCGCTGGTACAAGTTTTTTGACTCATTCAATCGGATCGGAGGTACAACAGAAATAGGCTGAAACTAGATGTTATTGCGAACAGGGTATTGCGTTAGCTAACCAGAGATGATAAATACATGGTGAAATGCTTCGCTGGTTAACCCTGATTTAAACGTTGATTAAAAAATAACTATGATTAGTTAACCATGGATTTAATCAGAGATGGTGAAATCGGCCCTAAGTGACTCAAACATTGAAAAAAAAAAGTGTTTCTCATATGTATAGAGGCAAAGTCATTACATCCCGTCAAAGGGATATAATAACGTATTGCATACGTCCGTCTGTTGAGTAAATATATCTTTCTGACCTTTATTGAAAGTCCTACAATAAGTGGTAGTATATTTTCATATTCTAAACAGATGATACCGTCAAAGTCGAAAGATCGTAACGCCTTTTTGACTTATAGGTATCGATTGTGATTTACGACAATCGATACTTTCCGGTCGAAAATTCCGCGTGCTCATTCGAATTTCATTTCGTTAATCATCATTCTGTTCTCGAAAAAGAAGTGCGCGTTTGCTTCTTGTATTATATAATAAATTTGTGGAAGACTGAATTTTTCCCTTGGGCTCCATGGAAGAAAATCATCAAAAATGTTTATTTTATGCAAGACGGAGCTACTCCTCATAGGACTTCTGACGTCTTTTTTGCTGTTCAAAAAGTTTACGGCACTCATTTTATTGGACTAGGTTAACCAAAATTTGCAATTGGAGGCATGAAGTGGCCTCTCTATTCATCCGAATCAAATCCTGTTGATTACTATTTTTGTGGATACATTAAAGATATATATTACGTACATAATCCACAAAGTGTGGAAGAGTTGGAAAAAAGCTTCCAGCCACATTAAAATATCTTGTTTAGTTTAAAAATACCAAATGATTCATTTTGGAAATATATTTATGGACAGCCTGTAGAAAAATCTCATTACTATATTGGAAATTAAATTTTTTTTAGGCTGCATTTTTAACGGAACAGATGAATATCCTTAAAAAAAAATTCGAATTGACAAAATGCGTTCACGTAGCATTACAAATGAGCCTTATCAAAATGTATTATGATATTGGAAGAAGTGGAAGAAGGGTAAGAACAAAATCACTGAAGCAAACATTAAAGAAAAAACATAAGAGAGGGAAAAAGACTAATTTCAATTTTCTTGTAGGTAAAGATGATGAGGCCTCATGAAAAAGCAGAAATTCTAGAAGTAGCGGAGAAAACGTTTTTGGCGGGAGCAAACTTAATTTTTTGCAGTATAACAAATCTTGGCTGCACTGTAATGGAGAATCTTGGGTAAATATTTAATTAAATTATCTTATATTAATTAAAATTTGTGTTTTGGTTACAAAATAAAAACCACTAATATACGTTCCAGACGTTCTACTCACTTAAATTACTTAAATCACTTCTACTACTAAATGTTTTGCGTGCGCTTGTATTTCATTACACGGCCTTTTTCTGAAAAATGATCCAAATTGCTTTTTGCACATAAGTCATAATCCTGCTTAAAAAAACCGTTAGAACCCGATAGAACCCTGTGAGAACATGGGTTTATACCTGGGTCTAGACAGCGTCGTAGACGGTTTTTGCATCCGGGTCCTACTCCGGTCCTAATGGGTTCTAAATGGATCAAGGTGGTAACCTTATTTAGAATTACCAACTGTGAATTGCAATTCGGTTATTATCAACTTTTATTATGATTATTAGTTTTCGAGTGCAGTGATAAGTCCAGCGAACTATTAGCGGATTCCTGTTCTAGATCACTTTGTTCACTATCCCTCGAATGACTATTCTGTTGTTCTGCAACTTCCATTGGATCTATGTTTTCAACATGATTCCGTGCTACCCACAAATCTAAGCAGGTCGATTCCCGGTTTCTATTCTTCCCCGTTCATTATTTGGTGCCCCCTTCATTATTCGCAGGAACCTCCGTTTTTTTTAAATTTCCTATATAAAAAAATTATTGCCATGTAAAAAAAATGCTCTAGAATAAAATTTAAAACATTAATATTTATTTATAATATGAAATTTAATTCGGGGTGGCGAAGATTATAAACGTAAGTACATATAACCTAGGCTCAATTGTTGTGACAAAAAAGCTGATAGCGTCAATTTTATGCTGGCACTTTTGGAGTTTTTGGTAACGCAATCGAGAACGCGACGCGAATAGGTTAGTCTATTTCACCTCACTGACGTCACTCACTGCGTTGACTTCGCATCTGTAAGTCCTGTTCTAAGACTAAATCCTCTCAATATTAGAGGATTATTCTGAGTCTTAGAGAAAATTGCAAAAGTAGTCATTTTGTCATCTCTATTTTCACAAGTAAAGGAAAATAATCTAATTCATAGAGAAATATGCTCATTTTTATAGAAAAATATGAGAGGATTCTATAAAAGGAATTTTCCTCTTAAACAAAAAAACTATTTTTTTCGGTGTACCCTTATAAGACGTCTACATATTCGATTTTTGTACCTCTGATTGGGCTACGCTAGACCCGTTTAGACACCCAGACTGTACTTGGCAAAAATATCTTGATGTACGTCTCTACTAGAACTCGTTTATACCCTTGTAAGACGCCTACACTGTCAATTTTTTCTACTCCTAATTGGGCCACTTTAGACCCGTTTAGACACCCAGACTGTACTAGGCAAAAATATCCTTATGTTTTACCCCACTAGAACCCGTCTAGACCCTGGCAGGACGTCAACATTCATCATTGTTTGGATCCCTGAATGGAAGACTGTTTACCCGTTTAGAGACCCAGAGCATACTTTGAGAAAATAATGTTCATTTGCTAATCCCGGATAGAACTCAGGTGTACCCTGCTAGTCCCCGTTTTGCTATTAAAATAATATTATTTCTGGTAACAAATACCCATGTAGAACCCGCTTACGACCGGGTAAAATTCCACAATGTTGTAAAATTTTCCTGGTAGAACCCAGTTAGATCCTGCTAATGTACCATCGGAAGGTTCGGATAGAAAAGAATTTATCCTTTTGAATCAATTTCATTCCAAAATTTCTATCCGACTGAATCCGAGGTTAAAGGAAGAATTTTAATCCAAATGAAACCGATCTAATCTGAAGTCAAAGAAAGGATTTCAATCCGAATGAATCGGATCTAATCCGAGGTTTAAGGATGGATTTCAAACCAAATGAATCCGATCTAATCCGAGATCGAAGCAAGGATTGCAATCTAAAGTGAAGGATGCTGTTCGGTGACATATATTCACTTACATTTTTTTAATTATAAATTTTATTTTTAACTGATTAGTCACAACTTTTTCGGATTCATTCGGATTGGAAAAGATAGAAAATAAGTCCGAATTGGTTTCGAATTCATTCGGATTAAAGCTACGGATTAGAAAGAATTGAATGTAGTTCGGATTGATTTCGGATTAATTAGAATTGAGGGCACGGATTGAAAAGGATTGAACAGTAACTTCAGTTTAGAACTACTGATAGAAAAGGATTAAAATTCGTTCGGATTGATTTCAGATTGATTCGATTTGGGATAACGGATTGAAAAGCGTGTACGGATTCAATATCGGATTAATTCGGACTGAAATTTTTGTTGGTTACGGATTGAAAAGGATTGAAAGTATTTCGGAATTTTCTCGGATTCATTCGGATTGAAACTTTTTTTCGGATTAGAATCGGATTCATTCGGTTTGGTATCGGATTCATTGGGATTCAACTTTGTAGAGACTAACGGATTGGAAATCATTAAAGAGGATTAAAAAATCTTTTTCGCTGAGGCTCGGATTCATTCGTATTGACCGTTCGGATTGAAATGTGAGATCGGTTTAGTTTCGGATTCAATCGGATTAGACGTATGGATTGAAAAGTGTGCTCGGATTCATTTGGATTGGAAGTACGCATTAATAAGTGTATTTGGATAGATTTCGGATTCATTCGAATTCGGGGCTACGGATTAAAAATGATTAAAAAGTAAGTTTCAGATTAATTCGGATTGAATTTGGAGTTGAGACACAGATTAAAAAGGATTGAATATGATTAAAAACATCATTCGGATTAGATCGGAATGAAACTGTTTGGTTCAGACACAAATTTTGGAATGATTCGGAAATTTTCGGATTGGTTCGGAATGAATTTCAATCCGAACCTTCCGCCAGGGTAACGTATAATATGGGAGCCTATCCGGGTTCTAAATGGTGTTTTATTTGGTTTCAACCCCGGATTAACGGTTTTTTAAAGCAGGTAACGAATTCACTACTGTCATCACTATTTTCATTTTCTATAGTTAATAGTATTAACAGAATGGACAAATTACGGATATTGTGACAATTGTAATAGCAAATGTGACAGATTGTTCAGGAGGAACATGCGCAACTTATGAATCATGTGAGCGTTTAAAAAAATTTCATAAATAGACTAATATAAAATACAAAAGTAGTATCCAAAAATTCTTTAGTTTAATATGTCAGATTTCCACAAAATTTGGTAAATTAAATATAAAATCATTGAACAATTTACAAAACAAAATTTAAAAAGGTTATGATTCCAATTATTATAAAAGACTCCTATCAATATTATTTAAGGGCGATGGAATCTGAAAGTAAAAACTGTCAACAAACTGTTAAAATCTGTAGAAAGACACAAGTCTATCACCAGGATTTTCAAATACCCTCTCAAAGGCAAAAGAGGGAAAATTTCTATGTTTTTGATAGCAACAAATAGAGAGAAGAAATGAATCGAGGGGGCTTGATGATCAGTTCTTCGAAAACTCACTTTTATAGTCCCAAAATAGCGTATTTTATTTCTGTCAAAAACGGTAGACATTTTGACTTCCATGTTGGAAGAAACTAAATATTGATTCCTGCTAGAGATATTCTGCAATTGACTGTAATCTGCCGCGAGATTCAAAATCGAATTAAATTGACCAATGGGAGAATTTCTCTAGCAGGAAGCCAACACGTACTGCGCGCGCAGGGTGCCAATGTCGCAGCTGTCAATATTTAGTTTCTTCCATCATGAAAGTCAAAATGTCCGCCGTTTCTGACAAGAAATAATTACACGCTATTTTGGGACTATAAAAGTGAGTTTTCGAAGAACTGATCATCAAGCCCCGTCGATTCATTTCTTCTCTCTATTTGTTGATATCGAAAAAATAGAAATTTTCCCTCTATTGCCTTTGAGAGGGTATTTGAAAATGCATCAGACATTAAAAATGAATAAACAAAAAACAAAAAGAACAGATTAAAAACCCTCAAAATGTGCGTTTATTGTGGAATTGTATTATTCATCTAATAATTTAGACAACCATGCATTTTGCAAGTAGGTATACTCGAATTACTGTCTGGGTGTTCTGACCCAGTGCTACTCGCATCCCTGGGATCTAAGTTTTTCTACATGAGGAATTTTCAAATTCGATCAGCCTAATACGTAAATTGTTATTTTGATATAAATTGTTCTTCTTAATAACAGTTATTTATGTTTCGTGCCCGAAACATAAATAAATGTTAATTTATAAACAATTTTATAAGGTATAAAATTGGAAAAAAATGTGAAGAAACGTGGCAACGTTGCGGAAATCAGTCAGCATGTTGATTTCATAGTAGTCAGCTGTAATTAGAGTTCTTAGTCGGTTATATTACTTCGAGAGCGGTAACGAGAATGAGAATATAACCGAAACTTAAATTCTCTAAGAATTTATGAGAATTTATGATTTTAGAGATTTTTATGACAATGGAGATAATTATTGATTAATTAACCGATAAAGTGTAATAAACTGTTTTTTGTACTTCTATTACTTCTTAATGAGCTTTACACAAGTTGTAAATGAAAAAACTGTCACAAATGTATTCAGAGCATAGGTTATGTTAGTGCCTAACATAACCTATAAAGTGACGTTTATTATAAGATGAATTTTGTGGCTTTAGTTAACTAGTAAGTTGTTGTTTGCATATTCTACATTCCTAAATATGCCTTAACTAATAAATGACTAAAATTTAACCATGTAAATAATGTAAATAATAACAATTTTTCTAAAAATCATAAATTCTCTTATATTCTCATAAATTCTGTCATATTCTCGGTCATATAACCTGGATTTAAGTTCTCGAGAATTTAAGAACTCTAGCTGTAGTATTTGTGAATATTCAAAAATCGTCTGCTATATCCGTTATATCTTCTGCTCCAAAGGAACTGCAGGTTGCAACGTTACCACGTTTCGTTAGTTTTAATCGTTTTATTTCTTTACAGCTGATTTTTTTCAGCTTTAAAGTTTATTTATAAAAAATTGAATCCGGGTAGATACCAATTTTTTTTTATTTTTGCCGAGACAAGTAAGGTTCATTCTTTAATAAAAATAGATTTTTGTGTGTTTAAGTCGGATTTTCGAAGAGAACTCTTCAGTTTATGTGATTCTGCTAGGTTAGTTTCATGAAGGCCAAAATACACGCTCTGCCGATGAGTCGAAACATTTCGGCGTTTCACAACACCCTGTTCACACGAGCGCATGTTATCCAATCGAAAAATGGAAAATTGGAAGAAAAACTTTTCCAATGACGGTAACTTTGAAATTATGAATAATAACTGAAATAAATGATAATGTTAATATGAATAAATTGTTATTAAAAATAGGTTTGTAGATTATGTAGAAAATATAGAAGAAAATTAGATTGCAAGATTAATTATTTATAATTTATTTATCTGTATAAAGTATAATTCAAAGCATGTTCGCGTTTTGTGTTTATGGTTCGTTGTGTCTGTTGTGTTTAGACGAAAAATATTTGAGTGAGTAATAAATAATTGTTATTATAAGATAGTATAAAATATTAAACCAATTGAGTATATATTGTACATTATCTACACAGTTCAGTTGAAACATAACCTCAAATGCTTGATTTGACTGCATGTTATATTTATTCTATTATCTATTTCTTAATTCATAATAATTATAATTGTATTATGTTTCAAATCAAGCATTTGAGGTCATGTTTAAACTGAACTGTGTTGATAATGTAACACAATATACTCAATTCGTTTAATATTTCATACTATCTTTATCTTTGTGACGTTGCGTTTTTGTCGTCCTTTATTGGACACTTAAGCAACGTTTGTATTTTAGGAAACTTCTATTATTTTTGCCCTACCGGACGCTTCAGTCGAGCCAGGGTCAGCTTTAAGGGCAAGAAATAATTTAATCGTTTGTTTTTAACAAAATCAAAGAAAGCTATATTTTTCCTATAAAACTACAATTCTAATTAAAAGCTAAATGAGTGATTTGACTGAATGATAACAAATGAGAATGATGACTTATTATAAAGGTGTGAGTTTTGTGTGTGCGTGAACGAACGGGTGTCGGTGCGTAAGTGTGTGTGAAACGAACCTAGTCTGTTCCCAGTACCTGTAATGTAGAGCGAACGAATGTTGTAGTGACGTCGTAACGTAAGTCATGTATCACCGGCGGTTGAGACGGATATTATCTCCTGAGTCCTTCTCTCTCTCTGATAAACGGTATTACGGAACGGTGCGGAGAGAGAGAGAAAGACGAGGGAGATTTCTTTAATTTACTTTTTATTTATTTCGACTTTTAAAACCCCAGGTGTGGTGTCAGAC
>UCOH01011992.1:15077-62873 GCA_900474275.1 Synergus japonicus
TTTGTGAATATTCAAAAATCGTCTGCTAAATCGGTTATATCTTCTTCTCCAAAGGAAATGCAGGTTGCAACGCTACCACGTTTCTTTAGTTTTATTCCTGGTATTCTTTGGTTTTATTCGTTGTATTTATTGACAACTGATTTTTTAGGCTTCAAAGTTAATTAATACAAAATTGAACCCGGGTAGCACCAATTTTTTTATTTTTGCCGAGACAAGTAAGGTTCATTGTTTAATAAAAATAGTTTTTTGAGTGTTTAAGTTGGATTTTCGAAGAGAAATCTTCAGTTATGTGATTCTGCTACGTTGGTTCAATAAGATACAATGTTAATTTTAAAGCTTATATTTTTTATACCAAGCGGTAATTCTAAATGACGCGGAATTAATATAACCTTAACATATTTCAAGGGCATTCTAAAATCTTGGATTTTACCTGGCGCATGTTCGTCCTAAATCAATAAATTTTCAAATTTCGATATTATACATGAAAAATCGGTAGGGTTCGATTTCACCCAAACACGATTTACTCCAAACCACAATTTGTCCAACCAACGTTAATTTCAGAGTGTATGATTTTGAAACTGTGATGCTGACTAAATAGAGTGTCAGCGCTCTCAAACGGGGCTACCTGCGCGCGCAGGTAGCCCCGTTCTTCCATTGGTCCATTTAATTCGATTTTGAATCGCACGCCAGATTACAGTCAATTGCAGAATTTCTCCAACAGGAAGCCAGCACGTGCTGCGCCCGCAGGTAGCCTCGTTTGAGAGCACTGTAGAGTGTAACGGTGGTAATACATAGTCCAAAGTCAATAATTGCAAGCATCTTCCATTTTATAATGATGAATAGATGGCACAAAGAATGTATTCCTTGTGCGATGACAAAATTAAACAGAGAAAAGAGAATATTTATTTATATTATTATTTTTCAACGAAAATGGAAATTTTCAAATAAAAATCAAGTATTGGTAAAAACTTATTAGGTATGGTATCTTGAGGTTATGTTGTCATTTTTCAACGGAATTGGATATTTTAAAATTCAAGTCATCAAATATTGGTCCAAACTAATAAGTTTTAACCAATATTTGATGTTTTTTATTTAAAAATATCCATCTCCATTGAAAATGACCAAAAATAACCTAAAAATACCCTAAGTAATAAGTTTGGACCAACATTTGATGGTTTGTATATTAAAATATCCATTTCCGTCAGTAAATAACAAACATAACCTCAAAATACCCTAAGTAATTATTTCGGACCACTATTTGATGGTTTTATTTTAAAATATCCATTTATGTTAATAAATACCAAACATAACCTCAAGATACCATACCTAATAAGTTTTTACCAATATTTGATGATTTTTATTTTAAAATTTCCATTTTCGTTGAAAAATAATAATATAAATAAATATTCTCTTTTCTCTGTTTAATTTTGTCATCGCAAAAGGAATGTATTTTTTGCGCTATCTATTCATCATTATAAAATGGAAGATGCTTCCAGTTATTGGCTTTGGACTATGTTTTACCACCGTTACACGCTATTTAGTCTGCATCACAGTTTCAAAGTCGTACACTTTGAAATTAACGTTGATTGGGCAAATTTTGCTTTGGAGGTGCGCTCACAATGAGATTGAAAAACTGACATGACACAGAAATTTACATGGACATAGACACGATACTGTGTCGACAAAGTGCGCTGTGACGTGGCTTTTTAATTACTAAAATTAGGCCTCTAAGCCACGCACAGGAAAAGTAAAAATAAAAATACGGGAATAAATAATAAAAATAATTCAAGGTAATTTTTGGGCGCCAGTCCTTTCTTGGGACAATTCAAAACAAAACATACTAGTTATATCCAGATTTTAATTTAAGGTAATAAAACTAAAAAGAGATAATCGATATATAAATAACAACCAAAATCAAAACTATAGCCTCACTGATTGTTGGATCCTTTCTTGGGACAGATGTTAACAACACTTCAGGTATCTGCACAATAACTAGCCCAAATATTATAAACGGTGCACATGTTTCATCTCGTCCTAGCTCTAGAGCAAGACGATCAGACACGTGTTGAGACGAAATGAGACACAATATTGCAGCGAGTTTAATAAATAAACTGTATGAAGAACATTAGGTTGAAAATATTATCTGTTATTTTACAAAGTTTCTTGCCCTTTAAAGTACCATACAATAACAGGATTTAGGGTATGAAATTTTAATAGTGTTTATTTTTATTTTATTTGATATTTTCTTTATTTCGGGATATGCAGAGTCATTATTTCTGTTATTCCTGAAAAGTACAGTAATGAAAGTCACATATTTTAAGAAAAAATTCACTGTTTCATTTGACCCCGTACGCTCATTAGGGTAGCCCAAAAACACTTTTTTTCCACACATATGGGTTTGACAACCCCACCGTGCCTTGAAAACTACCCTTAAAACGAAAATTGTTAATTACACAGGCACACAAAAAAAAGGTCTTATTACAGTAAGGTGATCCATATACCCTTATGTTTTACGACAAAAAAAATGTATTAGAAATTGCCACTATATAACGTTTTTGGGGTCCTTTAATCCGAATTTGAGGTCCACTTGATCCTATCGAATCACTATCAAGGTCAATTGAAAGTCAAAGAGTTAAATATTGCAAAAAATGGATTTTTGACTACAGATTCGGAAAGAGCGGGAAATTTTACGTCCAGACATGGTATTATTAAATAGTTCGGAGATACTGTATGCTAATGTAAGTTCCGTGAAGAAACCAACAACATAAGCAATTAAAATTGAAACTGTAGCTCAAGAAGCCTATGGTTATCATTGAAAACATTACTGAGCATATGGATGTTACTAATAATACAGTCGATGAAAGTGACAAGGAAGCTCAGACAATGAAAGAGATAGTGAAGGTGATACAAACGAAGATGAATGCAGGGACTAGTAAGTATGTACTGAATCCTAAGACTCCAAAAACTTTTGATCAAGAGGAACTAGACGATCTTATAAAAGATTTGGGATTACCGAAAGATGGAGCTGACTATCTTGCTGCAGCATTAAAAAAGAAAAACTTGTTTTCTAAGATAACTAAAGCTTACGTTTATCGAAATTGAGAAAAAGACTTTCGGAATTTTTTTTACCAAGAATGAAGAAAATTCTTTGACCCACTGCGTAGACGTGAGGTGATTGATGAACGAAATAAAACCCGATATCTATATCTATATCTGAGCTTTTCTCTGTAAACTGGACGACTTTTCGAGGAAAACTGGCCCAGAAACTTTTTAACGTATATATTTAGTACACCTTATTCGAGGGACATATATCCGCCTATTTATTAATAAATGGCAGATGAACCAAAAATATTTTTTGAACCAATATTAAATCTTTTTTTATTAAATCATATTATTCTACTGTAGATAGAAAATATTGATCTATTATAACGATAGAAAATATCTAAGATATAATATAATACATTAAAAAGAAATAAAAATTTTCCTTGCCAGAGGACTGTTTGCTGACAGGTAACGACATGATTTGCATCAAGGGAAGCTCGTGCAGTACTAAAAAAATGGCGACCTGGCGGTATTGGCTGCATCTGAGCAAACTTTTGATCGTATGCTTTCTGTTGCACGCAGGGCCGCCCTTTTTTAATCTTTAGACTATGTTGTGTGTAATTTTAAATATAAAACAGAGGACTGTTCACAAAATGCGAAGACAAAGTTTAATTTACTATTTGAGTACGATAAAATAATATTTATAAAAAATAAACATGTCCCATTGACAATGAAGTAATATTGTTAGAATATCCAAACAATTTGATTGATTCGAATAGTTATTATCATAATGAAATTAATCTGAAGTAACTGTACCGCTTCAGTGACACGTCAGAGGACTGTTTTTTGCAGTATATAAACAAGTTTTTGATAGAATAAACTTCATTTTAAAAAATATTGTATGCCAAGCAGAGATAGATTAGGTTATTATCTTTTAGATTTATTTACGAAACACTTATAATTTGAACTTCTTTATACAATATTGGCCTGCGACAATAAGTTGCCCAGTTTACAAAGAAATGCCCATCTATATCTATATCTATATCTATTTATCGACTCCTCAAAATGGAGCCTAAAAGCGGCTCTACTTCACAATGGTAACATGTATGTACCTATTCCAATAGTACATGCAACAAACTTGAAAGAAACACATGAAAATTTAAAAATAGTTTTGGACTAAATTAAGTATACTGAACACCAATGGAAATTTTACGGGGATCTTAAAATTTCCACTCTGATTTTGGGACAACAATCGGGTTTTACAAAAAGTCCCTGTTTTTTATGTCTTTGGGATAGGAGGGATAGAAAGAAACACTACGTATAAAAAGATTCGCCAAAGCGAGAAGATTTCCATCGCGGCTCCATAAATATAATACGTGAACAGTTACTAGATCCTTCAAAGATTTTGCTTCCGCCTCTTCATATCAAACTCGGTCTAATCAAACAGCTTGTCAAAGCCTTGGACAAAGATGGCAACTGTTTTCATTATTTGGGAAATAAATTTCCAGAAATCAGTGATGCTAAATTGAAAGAAGGTATCTTTGATGGTCCTCAAATTCGCATTTTATTTAGAGACGAAAAATTTGTCACACAAATGAATCCTAAAGAGATGGCTGCATTGTCAAGTTTCAAAGAGCTCACAGAGAATTTCTTGGGAAATCAGAAGAGTGATGATTGAGTCTTTAGTTGGTGATTTGTTGCAAAGGTTAAAAAATTTAGGCTTCTTAAAGAACTGAAAGTTACATTTCCCACATTCTTATCTTGACTACTTTCCAGAAAAACTCGGAGACTATAGCGAAGAACAAGGTGAGCGATTTCACCAAGACATTAATGAAATGAAACGTAGCTATCAAGGAAAATGGGATGTAAATATGATGTCAGATGTTTGCTGGTCGTTTAAAAGGTCAAAACAGCCAGACACTTTAAAAAGAAAAAGAAATCCTCTGCACAGATCTTTCGAAGACAAAAGAGTACGTTACAAAAATTAATTCACCTTGATAGTGGTCAAGTTGATCTCAAATTTGGATTCAGAGATCCCAAAAACGTATCATTATGGTCTCACGTAACCATATTTTCTTAAATTTTCAATACCGTGTAAACTGTATGTATAACAACTTAAATAACTTCTGATTGACCTATAAGGTCTTGATTGAAAAAATTTGATATCATATCTTGGACGTAAAATTTTCCCCTCTTTCCGAATCTGTAATCAAAAATAAATGTTTTGTAATATTTGCCAGATTGGCCTTGAATTGACCTTGATAATGATTCGATAGGGTCAAGTGGACCTCAAATTCGGATTCAGCGACCCCTAAAACGTTAGGAATAGTGGTCATTTCTAATAAAAAATTTTTTTTGGCGATTTGACCTTCAATTGACCTAAATTATGATGTGGTGGGGGTAAACAGACATCAGATTTGGACTCAGCGTGCTGTAAAACATAAGAGTATATGGGTCGCCTTTTTGTAACAAGACCATTTCTTTTTTGTGTGCCTGTGTTATTATTCTAATATTATTATTATTTAACACGTTATTTTAAATCTGGGAAATTAGTTTAATTGCTGAAACTTACATTTCACAACATTTGCCTTGTGGTAATTATAATAACCCAAGATTACTTACTGCAAGATTTTCTCGAATTTCAGTGAAGAATTCCTATAGCCAGTTTGTATCAAGACGTTAAAATATTATTTCTTTCATCAGAATATAATCTTACACAATAAGCGACGGAACTTTTATGAACATTAACTAAAATGCACTGAACAAGTATAATTTTTAATGACAGTAAATTGATAAGTAGATTTTCTTTTTCATTAGTTGAGTTCGTCGACTTAAAACTTCTCGCTGTGACGCCACTCATTTATCAGTCGTGACTGTGCTAGACTACACTGCGTATAGAATATCTTCAGGCATGTATTCCACAATTTTCTGGGAGCACTGGATCAGGTATAATGAGATGAAATAGTAGGGAGGGAGTAACCTTAGGAGGAGAACCAATATCAGACCAGTAGTTTCAGCCGAGGATTCAGCTGATGTCAGTGATGGCTTATGGGTCATGTTCATGTTTCGTGGTCAAGTTATAAAAGTATCGCACACGGGGAAACTTTTAATTGTACTATCTAATATTATAATACTCATATTTACTAAAAGTCAATGAAAAACTAGTATATAATATCCGTTTTTTAGAAATTATTAATTTTAATATTAAACAGTGGAGTTCCTAATATAATATTTGAGAAAATGACAATGGATGTTCCATTAATTTCTAGAAACTAGTTGTCAAGTTATATCCACTTTTGTGCTCACTCAATGAGCACTATGCTTCCTTATAGAAACAAACATAATTTTCTAAACATGATAAATATATTTTTTTAATTTAACAATACATACTTATTTAAGACAAATAATAATTTTAACAGATAAATAATGCTCACATCTTATTTATTATTAATTTTATTTATTAAATATTATAATTGAATAATTGATTTTTCAGAATTATCAATAAACATAAATTCCTTACTTTTTAATGAAATGCATTAGTCATATGGGACGTTCTTTTACAAATTGAATAGAGAATTGACCGAACTATTTTTGATTCAGAACTTTTTGACGGGTTCTTTGTGGAAAAAGAATGATACGTAATCGAGTTTTTTTTTGTAAATAGAAAGGATCGAAAATTTGGTGATTTTTGGCTTGAAGACTGTATTTTAAAAATTCATAACTCTGGTTCTATTTCAGCTAGTGACTTCATTTTTTTCACTTTATAGGTACCAGAACGAGCTTTAATAAAAAAATACTTCAAAGAAAAAATATGAACAATTTCAAATTGTTATAAGCAATTGAAATTTTTAAATCGATTTTTAACAATTTCCCCACCCACAAATCAAGTTTTTAGTATTTTTATCGTATTCTACGTTAAATTTCCTTTCGAAAACGATTTTTTAATCGATGGACAAATTAAAAATTGAAGAAATAAATAAATAAATAAAATAAAATTAATTAACTATTTAACAAAATAATTAAATTAATAAAATTCAGTAATTAATTAATATAAATAAATTTTCAACAGTGATGTTTTTCATTTATCAAGCGTGTCGATAACTTACCAATCGACAGCGCTAAGTACAAAAAGTGTCCGCTGCCGCGCTAGGTATATTTACGTGTCACGAAACCGAGTTGATTTGCGCGGTAAATTGAATTTATTTGAAAGTTACAATTATTATATATTATGAGGTGGGTTTGTCGACTTTTGAGGCTGAAGAGCCTCCTTGTCTTGAGTCAGAATTAAGCTCTTAATTCACTGAAAATTAATTTAAGGAAGGTTCGTTCAAGTAATATTCGATACTTAATTTAATATTCAATTAAATATTTACTCATTAAAGAAAATTATTCGATATACTTATATGCTAATAGTTAACATTTCTAAGTGCGAAACTAAAGGAAAATATTACAAGTTTAAGAATTGAAATTTCGCGAGACCGAGTGACAGAGCTTCGCCGTAAGAAAATCAATCAAAATCTGATCTTTCTTTTAGATCGAAAAGAGCTCTTGAGGCACTTGCGCATCTTGAGAGTCCTTTGCGCAGTCCTACTCTAATTATTTTATGTTCGTTGCACCAATCATAATTAGTCCTTGATCTACACGATTATCTAAATCCAATTCGAAGAATCGTTTTACGACCAATTTTGGTTGGCGCCAAGCTCGGTCACTCATTTCTTTAAAATAACAAAGTCAAACGATATCTAATTTCCTAGACCTAACAGTTTGTCAAGTACCTTAATTTATTACTTCTATACTAACAATAGTTCTCTTTTAGCACTACGTAAACGTCATAATACATTCATTCTTAATTTTCAAAATCAGATTAAGTTTCAAAAGCAGTTTCTTGAAATCTTTTAATCAATTTTACTTTGGTTTTCTCACACATCTCAATCTCACGTTCTCGCAATCAACATTAGCAAGTAATTCTAACTCTAAATTTCCTTTTGATAATGAGTTATACATTCCATCACGATTCATTAATATTTATGTTAAAACTAGCTTCAATTATACAAAGGGTAACTCTTTGAACAAAAGTTCCTTATGTTTAATGCTGAAATTAATAATAATTTTAATACATTTTCCAATATAATATAGTCGATTCGCCTTGTTTCCCTAATTACAAACCTCTCTCAGTTCAATCAATCTTTCTCTTTCTTTTATTTCAAAAAATGCAATCATTGAATTGATGTTTGTAAATTTAAATTGATTTGAATTTCGTACGTCTAGGAGGTGCTGCCTCTATCGGGACAAAGTTTAACCAATCATCTTTGCCAGGACGTTACATACGGCGCGTTCAGCTTATTGTCCTGCTTTTTCCTGTCAACCTTTCATAATCGTGTTTTGGAGATTTAGAACACAAATGACAGTTTTGTGTAGAAATGAATCGCGAATTTCGTGTTGGAATTTCAAAGAATATTAAATTCCAAATTCGACTGTTGGATGGTTTTTTTTATTCGTGTCGGTGTTGTGTCTAAAAATTATGGATATAATTGAAGGCGTCTGTTACTTAGTGTCTCTATCTCGGAACTAGTCTGCTATGTTTACATTTTCTCCGTTCCAGAAAATGAATATTTTCTGCCGAAATATTCATTTTCTCATCAAAGCTGAAAAGAAATTTCATTTTTCTAGGACCCAGGACTACTCAGGACCCAACATATTTGGTAAGTTGTCGCCACATATCCCATAAAACCTTTTTCTAAAATATATACACGGAGAGAATGAAATCGTTAGATTTTACCGAAATACTTCTCAGAGAGACATTTCGTCAAGATTTCACTTGTTCTTCGGTAAAATAAATTAAATAAATGTTTAATGAAAAACCATGACTTTTTAGTGAAAGACTGAATATTATAACGCAAATTTCAATAATAAATGCTGAAACAGTATAGTGAAAATTTAACGTGAGCTTCTTAATAACTTCACACGATACACGTCAAGTTTTAACGAAGAGTTCGGTAAAATTGTGTTGGAAGTTACAAAGCCACATACATTTATAAATGTATCAACTTTTACACACATTTATATAGAATGTGAAATACAAATAGAAATATATTTAAAAATCGGAAACAGAAAAATTATATTAATAAAATCGAATCTCCTGGGAATTGAACTCGAATCTCCATCGTAGCAGTCCAAAGTCTTAACCATCTTCGTACGGGAACCTATATTCAATGTTCACTAAAACTTCGATGATATTTTAGACATTTTAGACTATTGTGGCACGGGCGCATAGTATGATGTCAGGCAATTCTCGTTTTACCGAGACTTCGGTAATTTTTCGCGAAGACTGATCAAAATTTTACGATTAATTGCAAAGAAATTGCTTGGTTATTTAGTTTATCGAATATTAGTGAAAAATATATAAATCCACATTCATTTTTAATGCACTATTTAATATTTCATACCGCGCATAAATTAATTTTTAACGTACTAAATTTTTACTTTATGCTCGTCAAAGTTTCACCGACCTTTTATTATACTATACCACTTGCTAGTTAATAAATATTAAAAATTATGCGACACATCACCGAAATGTCGCTCTGTTCCAGCTTTACCGAAGTTTTCGGTAAAATCTAACGATTTCGTTCTCTCACTGTACGCTCACAGGGTCGCAGTTAGAATTTTTTTGAAAAATTGCTATTTTTACGGATTTCTAAATCCGTTTATCCAACGGCCTTAAAGAAACGTTTAATTTGCGGATTTTCTCCTACTTCAGGACCATGGACAAATCCGATCGCGGAACGATAACTATTTAAAGTTCTGTAAGAAGCATTCTTTTCGTATTCTGACGTTAGAAACCTTAGAATATTTTGTATGGAATAGATAAATGGATCTATATCTTTAAGCTTGCAGAAATCCCACCATTTTTTAAATCCAGAGTCGTATTGTTTTAGCGATGAATCAGTTAGTGAGGAAATCGTGATATCTACCGTCTCTTCTGGAACCAATTTTATCTTGAAAGCGTCCCGGACAAAATTCCTACAACCAGATTTAAACCTCATAATTATGTACATTAGGCATGATAATAATAATTTTCTATATTGTTTCAAAGCATTATATACATTCAAAACTGTAAATCACTATTTATCTTTGGAATCGCAATAATCAGAGGATCCACAGTAGTACACTTTTCCTATAAAAAACAGGGGAGTGAGACGAAGAAGAATCGAAAATCAACAAATAAGGACCATCCTAATATACAATATAAATAAATAAATAAATAAATATATATATATATATATAAACAGACCATTGGTGGATAGGATTATATAAACCCGGTAACCGGGTTGTAATTGGGACTATGCGGGATTTGAATGGGACGCTAGTTACAACCCGGTTACAAAAACCGTAGTTCATTCCTAATAAACCACAGAAATTCATTTTCCACTAATCTTTCTTGTAGATTGGAACGGCAATTTTTTTTGTATTGAATACACCCTAAAGTATTTTTCAGAATTTTCTACAATGTTATTAAGTTATAAACTATTTTTTTTTCTTAAAAAACTCTAGAATGCAGTATTTCTCAAACCAAACCCAATATAACAATTTTATTTGTTTCAACCCTGTTCTTGAGGTGTTCATTTTCATTTCTGAATCTGAATCTAAATTCAAAATATTCAATTTCAAAAAATCCAAGATGTCGGAAAAAAAATGACGGACAAACAGTTTTTAAAATTAGCATTCTGTTGAAATTAGTTTTCAGGGGGTTTTTATGGTCGCTGAATTTGAATGTGACTTCAAAATGAACAATTTCGAAAAATCTAAGATGGCGGAATTTTGAATTTTGGAAATCTGACTCGGGATTCGTAATCAGCGACCCCGAAAACCCCCTAAAGTACTTATGACTGTAAAATTTGTTTCTTAAAAAAATGTGTGCCTAAAAGGGTTGATGAATTACATACAACGCAAATACGTATATTTATATATACTTTATTTGAAATACTTTGGATTTAGCTTTATTAAATACACGATCAATGTTTTCCTCTAGAGTTTCTAGTCGCTAATTGCAGGCACTACGGATGAATAATGGTTAGTTGCAAGATACTTCCTTCGAATTGGCGAACCCTCAGATGGTCACCCTTGACTCGTATTTTTGTTCTGAATAGTAAACTTATAATGTGAGTGGACCAGTGAGATCAAAGCGGACTGATTGCGTCCAAACATATGTAAGGCCGCTATTTTAGGGAAGCTCGTGCTAAACATGGTAATATAGACGATGGCCTGGTACCGGGCATACCCCTGCTCGAATACCAACTTGTGGAAGGGGAATCTCTCGAAAATTACTTAGACAATTTCAGCTCTATATTTTAGACAGTTCGCTTATTACAATCATCTCGTACTATTCTCCTTCTAAACTAACTGTAGAACTATGGTAAGTAATATCGAAATTGTGAATACTTAGTGGAATTGAAAAAACATTAAAGAGAATTTATTTATTATTTTACTGGTGGAACAATTTCGGGTGTATTTTTCTTTGTTCTTTCTCTAGCGTCACATAAAACTAGAACGTTTTTATAGTGATTATGGTAACATGTTTTCCAATTGTTAACAGAATACAAAGTACTTTTATAAAGTAGTAATGTTGTTGTTATTCCAGTTAAATTATTGAATTCTGTATCAAGAAAAATCCTAATAATAAAAGAACAGATGTTTACAAAATTTATTAAATAGCCTCACACATTTGCGTAAGTCATAAAAATGTCTCACAGTTTTCTGCCAATTAGGAAGCCGATTTTTTTGGTTCAAAAAATTTATGGCTGGTTGTGGTTGGTTACGGTACAATATGAAGTTATGATTTTCACATTCTATTTTAAGGTTTTTTAATTCAAAATTGATTAATATCAATTTCTTTTTACAGTTAGGCCTTTTATGACAAAAAACTTTCTAACTGTTAAGATTGAGTTGAAGTTTCAGTTTAGTCTAACGACTTTTTTTATTGGAATAAATATACCAAAAAAAAGTTATGCTAGCGCCAAGACCGTAATTTTCATGGCTGTCTATTCATGCCAAACTAGACTGGTGCTATGCTGGTGCTATGTATACTTACTAGATAAAAAATCCATTTAGATTCTAGTTTGACTCTAGTAAGTACTACTATTTGGACTTAGACAAAAAATGAAGGCACCATATAAAAATTATATAATTGAAGGATAAAAAATAATATTTTATTTCAAATAAACTAACATGTCTTCTTTAATATTCCGGCAGAGTTCACTATAGTGCTCTGTATTGTGGATTGTATATGTGTATTGTGTACATAATTGGAAGTGACAAAGAGAAAAATAACAAATTAATTTGCTGTCAATATCTCATTATTTATTTTTTGATATTTTGGCGAATATTTAATTTGTACATTTCAACATTAGGTAAATAAAATAAATTTTTTTTATAGCTTCATTTGTGTAAATATACACAGTAAACATTCAAATATTGTTCTTCACCTTCAATTTAACTAGATTTGCAATGTAGCATCGACTTAGCTGAACTACATAGCGGTGAGATGATGAAAACCCTACATTCGCGTCTAGCGCCAGTATAAACTGTTTATGGAGCGCCAGTATAACATCTGGCAAATCGAGACTGGGCCATAAAAGCCCCAGGATTATTTTTCACACGGGTTACCCGGCATTGTCCAGGATTAAAAAAAAATTATATAATTTAAAGGCATTTCAAGGAACAAAAAGATTTTAGAAGATTAAAAAAAATTCAGAGATGGAAAGAGATTTTGATTGAGTCGAAAGAGTTATCAAAAGATTTTTTTCAGAGATTTTAGTAGGTTTCAATACATTTTAACAAATTTTTATGAAAGAATTTTAACATATTTCTAGAGATTGAAATATCTTAAAATTCAGAGGAACTGAGTAATTTCTTGTTAGTAAATAAAGAAAAATACATTTTTTTGGGAAATGTGTTTAATATTCTTAAAGTAATAAATGTCAAAAATAAAATAAAAAAGCTCTTGGTATGGACTGTTGAAAACCATAATTACTTTTTCTTTTTTTTTTAAATTATGAAATGAAGGCGTAAAGTCGCGTCAAATAAAGTTGTTAATAGCGACTACAATAGATTTACATATTATCAAGTTGTAAAGGAAATAGTATGTCTAGTGAAAAACATAATTTATAGTTCTAACTATATGGATTAGTTATTAATCTATAAAATGGAATCGGAAAATAAAAATTTTACTTCATTACGAGAATGCTTAATGAAACTAGCTGTAAAATCGATCTCGGGTGTTCCATTTAACTGTACATTTATATTTTCTTTGTACTTATTTTTTGAGCACTTTGCTTCCTCATAGCAGAGGAAGCATTAAAATTTATTTATATTATTATTATTTATATTATTATTATTTATATTATTTATATTTATCTATATTATAATTTATTTATATTAGATTACTTAATTTTATAGGATGCAAAAAACCTTTTACATTGTTATATTAGCTTTAAATTTTGGTTATTTGAGAACTTATAGTCGAAAAATCAATTAAAAAAAAATTTTAAATGTACATAACGACTATAAAGCTTCCTCTTTAGGAAGCAAAAACATGTTATTTTAATAAAAGACTGGAGATTATAACGCACATTTTAATAATAAATTCTGAATTAGTATAATATAGTGAAAGTTTAATGTGTACTTCATGATAACTTTACATCAAATGGAGGAAAGAGTGACGAAGGAATACATGAAGTTTCTTACACGAGGCTGCGAGATGCAATGAAATCATAGCGGAAGTTTTTTTACATAACTTAATACGTTTGAATTAGGTATGGTGACGCTATTAACATTTTCGTTATTTGAAAAACAGAGCGTAAGCTAACTTACCCTGTCGGCCAACTAGCCCCGGCCTCCCTACTCCTAGTAATCGTTTGTCTGAAAAAATAAAAAAATTGTGCTATTTGGCTATAAATCAAGAACTCGTATCGTGAGGCTATGAACAAGGTACCTATACGTGTAGACAATACGACTTATTCTTAGATACAACCAAAATCGTCTTCCCAATTTGCTTACAATCCCTGATGTGTCTCTCACACAACGAGACGTTATTCTCTGACTTATGCTCATAGAGTTGACTATGACTATTTCTTGTAACATAGTGTTACAAGAAATGAAGTTTTTTTACATAAAGTAAAGTTTCTTTTATATTTACTTGACGAGTTCTAATACAATTCTTTACAATTACAATTATAGAATTCTAAACATTTTGGATCATCGGATATTCTAGCTGAGATCGTTAGCCAAATTTATCATAAGCATATATTATATACATTTTTAGGGCAAATTTTTTCAGCATTAATAAAAAAACTGTTTTTTTTTTCATTTTGCTCTTTTACTTATGGATTTTAATGACACAAATTTCTGGACGTAGTGTATTCGCATGAATCTTATTTATCCTTAAAATGTAAAAACTGTAAAAGTTATTATAATTGCCCCAACAAAAAAAAAACGTTTCTTCAATTTTACAATTTTTATTGGCAATGATTCTTTGTTGTCACAGTTTATAAAATAATAAGAATTTGAATTTTATGAACGAACAAAAATTTCAAAATGCCCTGCTTTTTACAATTAAGGGTTGCACAATTTCACATACACACATTTTTTACTCTTAAAACATATTGCGATAAAATCAATAGTATTCAAGAAAAAGAAGAAATCATGTAGTATGTACTTTGTTTGTGTGTACTGCACCAACGTTATAGGCCCCCCATGTAAGAAAGAATTAAGCAACAGTATTCCTTAACAATAAGAAATTATCTAGACTTCCGCTATATATATATATATATATATATATAATACTTATAATATCCTCTTATGGAAGTCTACATATTGTACCTGAATATGTGTAATATTTAATACATTAACAAAATATTTGAGCGATATTAGTAGCTTCGCTGCAACGCGGATATGACATTGATTTTCACTTTTCAGTCCACTCTGTACGAGCTTTGCTAATTCAGAATTTGGCAGCATTTCAATGGACTCGTATATATCTCACAGCTTATTTTGTGGTCCAAGAATCTCTTGGAATGAGTTATATGTCACTAATACGTAGATCTGTCATGATGTTCATATTTCCTCATTTCACCCTTGGCACGATTACATCTTTAGGTCATACACTAAAAAATAAAGATTATTTTTGTTGACAAACATTCCAATGCGAATTTCCAGATTATAATAAACTTGTGCTATTCAAAATGATCTTTCTCTTACAGTGTGGGACTCCAAAAAATATATAACCGTACCAAACAGAGATCAGGATCTTTTAGTTTAGACCTGAGTTTAAAAGATTCTTTAAGTGTCCATACTCGAACCTTTTAAATACTTAAGGGTCTATCAGTGAGACTCTGAGGCTTTTTCGAAATCCAAAATAAAGAGCACCTCTCTTTTTAACTTACAGCAATATGTATAACATATGTACTATAGAAGGAGAGCCGTTTGATTTTGAATTCGACAAAATCCCTGAAAAGTTACCCGTAAATGCGAACGTGTCTGTATGTGTGTTACGCTTTTTAACAGTCGGATGACACTCAAAATTGAAATTGACGGAAATGCTGACTCGTGCCTGCAAGAAGCGCTGGCTGTACTTTTAGGCCGACTTTAAATTAAGTGTATGGGAAAAGTGTCAACAAAGTTAATTAAAATTTTTTTTTTAATTATACGAACGAGCTTATTACATATTTTTTGTTTTAAAATAAAATTTTAATGTTTTGAGACTTTAAAATTGTAAACATGTCGCAGGTTATGCGACTATAAAACCTGAATTTTAAACCGAATATCGTACCAAATAAATAATCACAATATAAATACCAAATAAATATAACTATACATCTTATGTAAATTATTATTGGTATTATTCTGCGCACCGCCTCTCAGATAGATATTTACACTATTTAAAATTTTAAACGCACTGTAGAATATTTTCAAAAAATTGATTTTTTTTAAATCTTAAAAATAATATACAAAAATATGTAGGCCGAGAAAAATATGTAAATCTCCCAATTTTCAATTTTGCTGCAATGCCTCTCCAATAATGCGAGATATGAAACAAAGTTAAAAGAGTGGAATTAGTGCTTGTAAATGGTTAAATATAATTAATGTTAGTTGCGTGTGACACTTTACCATCATAAGTTCAGTTTTGTTTCTCCAACTTTAGGCTCGCAATGATAAATATTTTTTACTAAAACTAGGCTACTTTAGGGTTCGAAAATTCTCGGTAAAATGTAGTTCTTATCCTTTTCTACCTTATAGCGTGTAGGGGAGGAAGAAAAACATTTTACCGAAAATTTTGGAACACTAGACTATCTTATCTCCGCCTGCACTAAATGAAGATAAATGGCCTATTTTTAGGAAAAATATTTATTATTGCGAACTAAAAGTTAGGAAAACTTTTACTCTTATGAGTAAATGCTCTTAAACTTTTTTTTATAGGACCATTAGTAAATCTTCAAAATAATTCTTTTAGTTGCCTTTTTAAATATTTAATTATATCTATTTTATGTTTACAGTGATGTGAATTCTTTTTATTAGTGATTTTTTTGGCTGACTTATTCCAACATTTGTTCAGGGACATATATTTGTTAATGAACAGATAGTAGGAGCATTTTAGTTTTTTAAATTCTTTTTAGGTCATTATGTAATGTTCTTTTCACTAAGGGGTTATTCTACTTTAAACGCTAAAAAAAAGAGCTATTTTTTAACAATTTTTTTGAGTATATCATGAAAGATATGGAAATAAATATTTTTAGGTATGATAGAATATGTCTTAAACTAAATAAAAAAAAATTTTTTTTAATAACTTTATTCCATGTTTATATTAAAAATAATTGTCGTGTGGAGGCTTCTTAAAATCAAAAGGGTAAATGATACCAGGGAAATCTCGGTAATGGTTAGCTTAAAAAAAAAATTAACATGGATAAGATTTAGTATGACAAATACTAGGTCTGTAACCTCTAATAATTAATATTTATGAAAAAATAACAAAATGGCGTACAAAAATAAAAAAAAATCTTTTTTGTCAGTGTTTTTTATTCAAACAATTATTAAAAATGTTATATTTTCATATATTAGAGGTTACAGACTTAGTTCAATATGTGTAGAATGTGTGGTTTGAATTTCATAAGAATCGGTCGCATAGTTTTCATAAAATCCTTGGTACCATTATAAAAACGCTATTTTAAGAAAAACGCGTTTAAAACAATAACAGTGCAATAAAATAAATTAAAAAAATTTTTTTTACGTATTTTAAGACATGCTTTATCATACCTAAAAATATTTATCCAAATCTTTCATGAAATATTCAAAAAAAATGTTGAAAAATATCTCTTTTTTTAGCGTGTAAAGTAGAATAACCCCTTAATATATGTAAAATATAGAACATAAGCATGTGATAAATTCTGATTAAAGGCGGACAAGGAGAAAAAGAAGAAAACCAAAAAGAAGGAAGAGGCACCCGCTACAGCGGAGGCAGTAGAGGCTGAACCTGCATCGGCACCAGCAGCAGAACCCGAACCGGCAGCAAAATCTCCAGCAGAATCCAATAGAGCTAGTCGTGGTAGCAAACGGGCTAAACGCTCTGGTTCTAATGTATTTTCTATGTTCTCTCAGAAGCAAATTGCTGAATTTAAAGAGGTATTGAATATATTAAATCTAATATCTCAAAGGTTTAACCATTCTAAAACCTGATATTTGTATACATTTCATAAATTCTTTAAAACTTTTGAAATTCCTGACCTATAAAATATATTTGATTCCCTTGTGATCTTTCAAATTTTCTGAAACTCCCTGATAACCATTTTCAAATCATTTAAAAATCCCACGATAAAGTTTTATGAAAAATATGTAATATGCAAAATATATTATATACAAATCGCAATTCTGAAAAACAAAATTAGTAATATGATATGAACTAATTAACTTTGCACATACTTGCAGGCGTTCAGTCTGATGGATCACGACAAAGATGGCATCATCAGCAAAAGTGATTTGCGTTTTACCTTTGACCAAGTTGGACGTCTTGCCAACGAGAAGGAATTGGACGAGATGATTGGAGAAGCATCTGGTCCCATTAATTTCACCCAATTGCTTAACCTTTTCGCTACACGCATGTCTGGCTCAGGAGGTAAGATGAACAGAAAAAATTCAATTTCTTATATTATCCCTTACGAAAAAATAGTATTGGATTTCTTGAAAAAAGTACTAGAAAAGTATTAGATTCATTTCTTCAGTTTCATAAGAAATACATCATATGATTTTTGAAATGGTCAAATATTTATAACTGATAGTGTACTGAATACGAATTTGAGCTAAAAAATGGCCTATGGCGTTAAGCCTTTTAGTAAAAGGGATTGAAGAAACCCAAAAAATACTTGTGTTCAGTCTATTTTTTAAATTTACACTGAGAGGTTTTGAATCTGGTGTTTCAAAATACTCATAGCAGGTTCTTATCGTATTCTTATTAAAAATTCATTCGGGCTTTTACGCCGGTTCATACCCACTATTTGACCGAGTTTTACCTGGTTTGATATAATTTTTGTACCCAGTCCCTACATGGGAAAACAATTTATTGTTTATAACATATTATAGGAAATAAATAAAATATATTTCTGTCCAATTTCGTATACTATCCTATTATAAAAAGAACATGCATTTCGGCCAACTTCATAGCGTTACTTTTACATGCATTTCATGCATAACCACTGGTTACGCTCAAGCGCGCACTTTGTCTCGTAATAATAAATTTATACCACTTAATTAGTCATTCAAAAATAAAATATGACTGTGAAAATAAATGTATTTTACTGTAATCTACTAACATAATTTCAGTCGAAACAATGTTTACACTGCCTTATAAGTGGTTAATTTTAATGAAAATTATATATCTCAAGTAATTATTTGAAAAATTTGAAGGATTTCTTCCCTTAAATATGAATTTATGCACTTGGAAAATAACGGCGTGCGCTTTAAAACGTCGAAAATTTGAGCCTCTGTATGTTAACAAACAGTCGTACAGTGGAGTTTCAAAAAAATTGAAGATAAACTGTTTTCAGGCAGTTACATTTGGCAAATTTTGCCCCATATACTCAAAAACCGGGCTTAGTTATAAGTAAAAGTACTAATGGATGTACATATTACAATATTTATAACTTTTAGGTGCGGATGATGATGAAGTTGTTATTCAAGCCTTCAAAAGCTTCGATGACGGAAACGGGAAAATTGACGCTGACAGGTACCATTTTCAATTATTTATTGAAAATTTAATTTTGTTCTGTTCTTATCTTTTTCATAACATCTAAATTGAAAACATCTAATTGAAAACTGAATCATGCGCACGTCATGTTGATGTACGATTTATTGCTAACTTCACTCCATGTTCAGTCGGTCACGCTTTTAACGATCCTGCAATATCTTGAGAACGCGTACAGATAAATTGATGAAAGGCAAACTTATTCCATTATATACCTAGTTGAATTTCTTAAAATGATTTAACAAAATATTTAGTTTTACAAGTTTTATGTACTTTTATAATTTTAGTGAAATTGATGTTTTGACTAAAACTTCCCAAAAAATCAAAATTCAAAACAGACGTCACAAGAAAAAAGATTCCTTATGTCGACTATTGACTAATAAGGGCGTTGGATCAACGGACTTTGAAATCCCTGAAAATAGAAATTTTTAAAAATGATTCTAAGGCGGTCCTGTGAGTTGACCGCATATATTGTAAGAAAATGTTTTTTGGACTATACACGGAGAGACTTTAATTACCAAGAATTTAGTGATAATCGATGTTCTATTACAAAAGTTCACATATTGACAGTCAAATTGTAGTTATGATATATTTTTAGGAAGAAATCTTAAATATTTTATACGCTTTCATATCGGGAATAAGAATATTTCTAAATCAATATGGTAAAAATGGTCACGTGGTCTTGTGAATCATGCTGAAAAAAGAAGATTGATACTTGACAAGATTTGCCCCTCTAAGTGAAATTCATTTAGACTTAGACACGAAATCGCTTTTTCTCCCTCTCTTAAAGACCTACCTAATATACTTTTAACCTATTGCACTATTGCTAATAAACGCACACATATGATACTAAACATTCTCTCTGTTCTTATATACTAAAAGAGAAAAGTGTCCCCACTTGCGAGAAACTACTAGTGCTGGCTTAAAATATCATGGTACCCAGGGTCTAGTTCAACACTCGCGGATGCAAAATTGGTTGTGCGCCGGTCAGTGATGATGCTGCCATTGGTCAAAATTTGGCGTGTAACTGTGCACCAGATGGCGCCAGTTCAATCTTTCGAAGGAAGTCGGAAAAGATCGGAGAGCATTCGGCTATTTTTTGGAATATTAACTTTTGAAATTTGTATTTCAATACTTATTTTTCACCATATGAATTATTCTAATTGACAATTTCTTAACCGTGAATAATACTATTTCTTAAAGTACTATTGTTATTCTTGTTCCGAAAAATTAGAATGATCCATAATAATATATGGAAAACTCATATTGAATTCAGAAAGATAATGGTAGTACTTGGATTATCCCTAAGTTCATACATTTTATAAGAATCGTTGATATGCCAAAGAACATTAATCGATATTTAGAGTCTCTCCGTGTATAGAAACAACTTACTAAATATCTAGGGTCTTGCGTAGTTCTGGGTCCCATAAAAATTCAATTTCATCCCGGTTTTTATGCGAGAATGAATATTTTGTCTGAAAATATTCATTTTCAGAAATGGAGCGAATACAGACAGAGCAAACGAATCGCGAGAAAGAGAAACTAAATGTTAGCCGCACTTATATAAATGAATTATTTCAGGCACAACACGGACACAAATAGAAAAACCGAAAAAACACGCACAATTTCAATTTCATAAACATTCATATTTCAACACGAAATTCGCGATTCATTGCGACAAAAACCGTAATTTGTGATAGGCTTTGAGAAACATGATTATTCAAGGTCGAAAGAAAAGAGAAACACACAATGAGCAAACAGCACTGTACCAAATGGTAAAGTCGTCAGAATGTCGTTGTTGGTACATAATTATCATTTTTTGCAAATGTGAAAATCGGAATGAAAACACAAATTCGGACGATATATGTTGCAAAGACGTGTTTAGATTGCAATATATACCACACATGTTTGAAATACATAGGACACTAAAACAGTATACCAAAGGACAATCCAATCGGTCAATTCTTTCGAAAGTTATCGTGCTAACAAACTAAAATCTACACAGACAGACATACCAGTGTTGCCAGTTTAGGGGTATTTTTCTCACTCATACTAATACCATGTGACGTCATTTGCTTGAGAGCGAGTGAGAAAAATACCCCTGATCTGGGAACACTGAGACATACAGACATACAGACAAAAACACAGCCAGACAGCCAGACAGACAGACAGACAGACAGACAGACAGACAGACATACAGACAGACTCATTCGTAAAAACATGTTTTTCGAGTTCAAGGGGTCTCAAAACGTGGACATTTGATGAAAACTGGGGGGGGTCCAATTTTACACAATTCTAATACATTCTCTCTGTTGAGAATGTAAAAAATTAATCACGAGATTAAGATCTACGTCGATCGTAATGTTGTCAGATTTCAAATCAGTAAGTCATACGAGTGTAGGTATTACGACTACACAGTCTATTGATCTCAGCAGTATCGAGGTTCCTCCTTAAGTTGTTTCTATATCGTCCAAAAAACATTTTCCTAAAATATATACAGTAACAGGGAATCACTTTTAGAATAAAATAACTTAGAATCACTTTTAAACATTTCTTTTTTCATGGATTTCAAAGTTCGTTTATCCAACGCCCATAAGTTTAATAAATTCCATTGAAAAGTAAGAAAGTTGTCGTTATTTATAATTTTTAAAAATTAATTTTTCGCTATAATGTATGTTCTCAAATAATCAAAATTTTGAGCTGACGTAAGGAAAATGAATATTCTCTGTGTCGAGATGAATCAATTGATCTGTATGATTAATGCATTTCATTGAGAAATAAGAATGTTTCCATTAATTGTAATTTTTAAAAATTAATTTTTCGAATATAATTTCTCAAATAATAAAAAAGTTAAAGCTGATATAAGGAAAATAATTTTTTTTGTGTTGGCACGAAACAGGTGAGCTAATATTAATACATTTGATTAATCAATTAATGCTTCCTCAATGAGCGAAGAAAATCATATCTGCTTCCAGGAAGCAAAGTGCTCATTGAATGTGCACTGAAGGTGATACAACTTTACACATCGTTTTACATTGCCTTAGCAATGAATTATGTAATTAATATAATGCAAACGACAATATAACATATTTTTCTCTCTTTTAGGCTGAGGAAATCTCTAATGACATTCGGTGATAAATTTACAGCAAAGGAAGTAAATGATGCTTATGATAATATGTACATGGATGATAATGGAAAGATTGATACTGAGAGTCTCATCAATATGTTACTGGGTACTGGTGATGAAGAAGAAGAATCATAATTAGACACACAACAAGAATGAATGAAAAATGAAACATGCCAGAAATATTATGACCATACTTATAACATTAACTGCATTTCTGGCAAATCTTCTATAATGTGAAAGCGCATTAAAAATTTTGTAATGTTTATATTGTGTAAAATAACATTTCATATCGTCTTATTCTTCTCAAAAGTTACTAAAAAATCAATCTAAAATGTGCTCAGGAGAAAATTGTTTCTTCAAACCTTTCAACCGAACTTGAATTTTACGTTAAACAACAAGCTTAAAAATAA
The DNA here is from genome assembly GCA_900474275.1 of Synergus japonicus. Lineage (NCBI taxonomy): Eukaryota > Metazoa > Arthropoda > Insecta > Hymenoptera > Cynipidae > Synergus > Synergus japonicus. The sequence continues at coordinate 37,945 of UCOH01011992.1, forward strand.
AATGCAAATGGTTGTACAATTAATTGTATATATATAGATATATATGTGATGCCATATTGCAAAGTATGTAGCTAAATAATTTTCGTGTACATCCGCATTGAAAACGTTTAAAAGAACCCAGTTTTAAAAAACGTAAATTCATAAAATGAAAAATGTTTGTACGTTTAAATATTTTTCTGGGCAACCATATTTTCTTTGTTAAACTATTCAAAAGTGATTAATAATATTGCGATTCTTTAAAGTACATACAGTTAATTTTTTTCTCAAACCTGTCCTTTCATATTTATAATACCTTATAACTTATAAGGGTGTTAGCTAAAAGGTTAAAATCTCACCTTACATCAACTTTTAATTTTTACATTCTCATCAGAGAAGGTATTAGATTTGTGTAAAATTTGACCCCCACATTTTTTGTCAAATATCCACGTTTTGAGACCCCCTGAACCCGAAAAACATGTTTTTACGAATGTGTCTGTCTGTCTGTAGATTTTAGTTTGTTAGCACGATAATATTCGAAAGAATTGACCGATTGGATTGTCCTTTGGTATACTCTTTTAGTGTCCCAAAATGAAGGTCAAGTTCGTTGGCCAGCCATTTTGGATAAAAATTCAAAAAGTTCGAGCATTTTGAAAATTTTTGAAACCACTTTTTTTTTTAATTTAAAAATTCTAATGACGGATATTCGTAGTACTCAAAAAGACGGACAGTTTTTCTTAATGACGTTTTTGGATAAAAAAAAATCTGCCCGCTCACGCGGGCACATTCTCCTACACACGTCGCGCTCCGTGTTGCGCGCTTCGCGCGCTTGCGCCCTTCAGGACGTTTGCGCACTTTGCGACGCTTGCGCCCTTCGGGACGTTTGCGCACTTCGCGACGCTTGCGCCCTTCGGGCCGCTTGCGAGCGTCGCGACGCTAGCACCTATTTGTTTTTAAATTACTACAAAATGGAATGGAATGCAAACGAAAGCTAATTTACTTAAGGTTCTATCGACCTTAAGGGCATGTGATACTTTACGATAAGAGCAAATTAGTTATACCAATTATATATTCATAATAATAAATATTTTTAGTAAATAAGAGTCAATAAACCTTCGCCTCATATAGATGAAGGTTTATTGACTCTTTTTAGCTAAAAATATTAATTATTATGAATGTATAATTGGTATAACTAATTTGCTTTTATGGTAAAGTATTACATGCCCTTAAGGAGCACATTCTCATCAGGGCACTCGCGCTCGATATTTCATTTAAACCTCGCGCTTCGCGCTCGGCTTTGTTCAACATTATTTTTTATTATTAAAAGGAAAAGAACTCATCCTGTTGAAAAATGGTTCAAGGGGAACTTGTAGATCTTTTTAAGACCAATAATTATGTTTCTTATCATTTTCTCTGTATCTCGCGTTATTTGGCTCAAAATTTGAATTTTTGATTTTTTAAGGAAATTTAAAAAGTTATTATACCTATCCTATTGAGTGTTCAAAAAGAAACATTTTTCATCTTTAGACTTTTTTTCATATCGTGCGTTGTTTGGCTTCTAATTCAAGTTTTATTTCGTCTTTTTGAGTACTATGAAATTAAATTTTTATTCAAACTGGCTGACCAACGAACTTGACCTTCATTTTAAGATACTAAAAGAGTATAATAAAGGACAATCCAATTGGTCAATTCTTCCGAAAGTTATCGTGCTAACAAACTAAAATCTACAGACAGACAGACAGACACATGCGTAAAAACATGTTTTTCGGGTTCAGGGTGCCAAAACGTGGACATTTGATGAAAACTGGGGGGGTCAAATTTTACACAAATCTAATACATTCTCTCTGATGAGAATGTAAAAATTGAAAGACTTATAATATTTTGAAAATCCCAAAAATGAAATAAAACTTGAATTAGAAGCCAAACAACGCACAATATGAAAAAAAGTCTAAAGATGAAAAATGTTTCTTTTTGAACACTCTATAGGATAGGTATAATAACTTTTTAAATTTCCTTAAAAAATCAAAAATTAAAATTTTGAGCCAAATAACGCGAGATACAGAGAAAATGATAAGAAACATAATTATTGGTCTTAAAAAGATCTACAAGTTCCCCTTGAACCATTTTTCAACAGGATGAATAGTTTTCGTTGTAGTCATGAAAAATATTGTTAAACAAAACCGAGCACGAAGCGCGAGGTTTAAATTAATAAGGATCAAGTGCGAAGCGCGAGTGCCCTGATGAGAATGTGCTCTTTAAGGTTGATAGAACCTTAAGTAAATTAGCTTTCGTTTGCATTCCATTTCATTTTGTACTAATTTAAAAACAAATAGGTGCAATCGTCGCGACACTCGCAAGCGCCCGAAGGGCGTAAGCGCGCGATGCGCGCAACACGGAGCGCGACGTATGTATGAGAATGTGCCGGCGTAAGCGGGCGGATTTTTTTCCATGTTTTTAAGATGTTTTTACAATATTCTACAGCAATCCAAATTAGTTAAAAAATGGTTATGAGCGAACTGAAGAGGGAAGGAAATTGTTCATAAATACAGGGAGGAAGCGAAAGGTTACCAATTTCTTTGGCATTGACGCTATATTATGTGGATCGAAACGTGAAAAAATTTGAGTAATTAATCGCTCTAAAAAAACATGGTACTTATTAATTTGTTTAAAAATAATTTGTATCATAATGAGAGAAAAAGAGACAGAACTTTCCTATCTAATTTTTAAAATGAAATTAAAACGGTTATTTGTACTTATTAAAATTATTTAATTTTGTACATTTAAATTTATAATGTTATGATTATTGAAAACTTTTCAATTATAATTATTATATGAAAAAAATTGTATGCCAATTCTAGAGGGCGTTCAAAAAGAAAAAGTTTTCAGCCCTTGACTTTTTTGCATATTGTGCGTTGTTCATTGGCTTCTAATTTAAATTTTCGTTCATTTTTTTTGTATTTTCGAAGTGATATAAGACTTTCTATTCTTTTTTTATCAAAAAAAGTCATTAGGAAAAATTGTTCAATTTTTTTAGTAAAGTTATCGTGCTCAAACACGAAAAATCTTCAGAAACATAGACAGATAGACACATTCGTAAAAACACGTTTTAAATTCTCATCAGATAAGTTAAGAGATTTTTGTAATAACGGGGGGGGGGGGGATTTTACACAAATCTAATACCTTCTCTGATGAGAATGTAAAAATGAATCACTACTTTTAGTGACAATTATACAGTACATTTATATTAGTACATATATATTACAATACATATATATTATGTTATATGTCAGCACAGTACAACCTTCATGGAAATGACGGCAATGACTTGTGAGCCTTCATGCCCCTCAGTGACATCAGTAAATATTGACAGTCTCGCAGCTGTCAATATTTGGTTTTACCATCATAGAAGTTGAAATGTCCGGCGTTTTTAGGATGGAATAATCTCACGCTCTTTTGAGCTACAAAAGTGATTTTTCGAAAAACTGGTGGGTTAGCATTTTTTGTTAATTTATTCTTTCTTTTTTTTTGCTATCAAAAAACTCTCAATTTTCCCTGTTTTTCCTTTAAAAATGTAAATTGAAATCCATCTGATAGATTTGTGACTTTCCACCGATTTTGACAGTTTATTGTCAATTTTTATCTGCCTAAAGGGTGATGGAATTTGAAAGCCCTCAATGTAGGAAAACTCTAATCCTGTCAAATTTTCAGTTGGATTCGAACTCGAGATTTTGAAGGTAAAAAAAGAAAATTGAAAGTTTTTTGGTGGCTCATAAAGGGAAAAACGTTTAAAAGAGCGCAAGATTATTTGATGTCAAAAAGAGTGGACATTTTAACTTGCATGATGAAAGTTGCAGTGATCTCAAAGTTGGCTTCGATTTTGAATCACGCGTTAAATTACAGCCAATGGCAAAATTTCTCTAGCGTATAGTTAACGTGCGCTGCGCCCGCAGGGAACCAACTTCGAGATCCCTGCAACTTGCACCATGCTAGTGAAAATGTCCACCCTTTTTGGCATCAAATAATCTCGTGCTCTTTTGGAACTAAGAAATTAATTTTCTCGAAAAATTGGTGAGTACGTGATCTATTTTAAAATGTTTTTCCCTTCGAGTGCCACCAATAAACTTTCTGTTTGCCCTTTATTGCCTTCAAAATCTCGAACAAAAATCAAATTGATAGATTTGTGCCATTTCACAGATTTTAACAGTTTTTGACAGCTTATTTTCTTTCAAATACCATCAACTTTAATACTAATATTCAAGAGACGATTCAGAGGCTGAAAATTTCTAAACCCTTTTTACAAACCAGTTCTCTTTTTCAAAAAATACTCCTTTTCTCATCATAAAATGTGAAACGCCTTTTATTTTCTTAAAATAGGAGTATGCGAATCTCCTAGAACTTAACACTTGTAAAGTTAGGTTTTATTTTATGCACATGTTTTAATATGTAAAAACTGTTGGTTCATCTTTAGAAACATAAAATATTTACAATAATGGAATCATGAGAATATCTTGTGCGGAAGGAATAGTTCTGTTTGTATAGATGCGCTTAATCAGTTGAGTTGAAAATTTTGGCGTTCTAGACCTTTGATTATCTTGGTAGTCGATATGATAAACTCCAAAGTGTTTTCTAAAAAGGAATCAATTTAAAGTGAAGAAACCTCGATTTTAACATAATGTTACCAAATAATGTTGACTTTATACTTACGTGTATCCATATTCCCATTCGAAGGAATCCATTAGAGTTCGAACCAAGTAACCACGAATATCGAAACCCATTTTCGCAATTTTTAACACTTGTAATATATGTTGATATAAATAAATTACCCTATCGGTGTCATGCAATTCGCCATTATCTGAATAACCATTCTCGGTTATATAAATTGGTGGAAGTTTGTAATCTTTATTAATACGAATCAGAAACTTCTCCAGAGCCCACGGAGTGTTCTATACAAATAAGATAATTAATTATTGTCAGAATACTTTTTAAATTCTGCAGTATAAAATTAATTTTCTACCTTAGATGAATCATTAATCGTATATAAAATGATTTTAGCACCCGCATCATTGAAATGTAAGTCATTGAGTTGGTTCCTAGTATGCAATGGAAAATGACTTCTCAGTTTATATGTTTCGACTATACTAGCACAGTCGTAATTTAGACCAAGAAAATCAATAGAATTTCTTATCATCAACATCTCCGAAGTTTTAAAAACTGGAAGTTTTGATCGCCCATATTTCTGACGTTTACTGTTATTACTAATTCGTTCGATCATAACATCAGGATAATCGCCAGACTGACTCAGAATAGGATGCAAGAACCACCCATTTGCGAACTGAAACAATTTATCTGCAGCTTGGACATCTTCACTTGATGACGGATGCTTTGTCTCGAACCATAAAGCGTCTAAAGATAAACCTATTTTACCTACAAATAATGATAATATTAGTATTTTGTAAACCTCACCCCCTCGCATAGCCCTGAAAAGTATTTTCTGCCCTGTGGTCAGAAAGTGTCAACTTTCCGGCCGCTGCGCTAAACGAAGTTGCCGCTTTCTGGCGTCGTCGAGCAGAAAAATAGTATACACACCTTGGCCAGTAAAAAAGAAAGCCTCAGATCACATTTTTGTTAACCTCAGCTTCGCCTCGGTCGACAATTACATGTGAGCTGATTAGGCTTATTTTACTAGCCTAAGTATGTAATATACTATATCCCAAAGGATACCAAAAACTTCCCTGCTTAAAATTTGCGATATATTTCGGATGAGTTTCGGACAAATTCTTCCGCGCTTGTCTGTAATTTTTCTGTAATATGTCTGGAACTTGTTCTGTTTCATCCGATATCCATCCGTACAAATAGTTCAAGTACGAAAGTAATAGGTATTTCACCGAAAGCTTTTCGAATTGCAGAAACAGAATTTATTTTCTGTAAAGTTGAATTCTAAATTCTACCCGGGATTCGTCTGGACTATGAAATCTGAAATTAATTTTTGTAAAGTAGAATCCTAAATTCGTCCGTTGCGCGCTTGTCTGATTCTGTTAATTTTTCACTAGGATTTGGTATTGGGGTTTTGAAGAGAGAGAAGGGCAAGTTGATTGATTTTTGGTAGCACACTGTGAGAAGAAAAGGTGTAGAACATGTCAAGACTCACTAGTTTTTCGATAAAATGAATATATTAGACAATGGAGTAGAATAAATATGCACCGATAATGGCGGATATTTTGACAGCACAACAAGTAAATAATAGATTAAAGAGGTACCATCGGTAGGAGAATTTTCATTAGCATTTCAATTAAATTTTCACGACATCTAAATATGATCACCAAAAATTCTCAGTTAAAATTTCAGAAGCCTAGGGTCCTTTATAAATAAGTTATTAACATTTTTTACTTCGTTATATTTAACATTGTTTCTTATAAGAGATAGCGTTCTGGAGCTCTTTATTGAGTGATATTTAAGTAACCACCATTAAGATGTTATTGATAATTTTTTAAACGAAAGACAAGTATTTCAAAACTGTGCTGCAAAAAGAATATTAATCATTTGGTTCCTGTATATATATGAAAAAAAATAATTAATCACGAAATTTGCGCTTCTGACCATTGACTATCGCAATCTGGCAACATCGCTATCTCATGCAAAGACCGTTCGCGCGGCCTTTGAATTAACCAATGGTGACTTTCCCTCTACGGTAATATTGCCAGATTTCAACTCAGTAAGTCATACAAGTGTAGGTATTACGAATACGCAGTCGATTGATCTCTGCAGTATCTATGGTTCCTCCTTAAAGGTGTAGTCCCATGTTGGCAGAAAACGCAAAGCAGAAAGCAGAAAATCATTAGAGTGAAAGAGAGAGAAAATCTGCGTGTCTCTTTCACTTTTATGATTTTATGTTTTCTACTTTGCGTTTTCTGCTATCATAGGACGGCACCATCAAGGTCTGATTACATGCTTTTAGGAAAATGTTCTTCTTTTCATTCTACCATGTAACTATCCCATAAGTTTGTCTCAATCTCGCACATTTTCCGAGTAAAATGTGTGGAAAATGTGGAATGAGACAAACTTATTCGATAGTCACATGGTAGAGTGAGAAGAAGGACATTTTCCTGAAAGCGTGTAATCAGGCTTTAATAGATAGACAGCTGCGAATTGATACAGTGCTGACCTCACTCGGCGATAGTTTTTGGGGAAATGATTTGAATTGCAAGAAGATAGATAATCTCCGATTTTAAAGATTTATTCTATTATTGACAAATTTAAATGATTTTAGTAATATAAATGCATTGTATAATTGTTACTAAAGATAGGGATTCATTTTTTCTTATAATAAATATGAGGAGGATCAAACGATAAAAGATTACTGCGATCTTTCTTATTGCAATTCAAATAATTCGCGCCAAAACTATCGCAGAGTGCGGTCAGCACTATATTAAGTCCCAGCTATCTATCTATTAATCTATTATTTTCTTGCTGTACTGTTAAAATATACTCCATTAACGGCGCATATTTATTCACCGCCATCGCCTAATATATTCGTTTTATCGAAAAACTGATGAGTCTTGACATGTTCTATACCTTTTCTTCCCACAATGTGCTACCTAAAATCGATCAACTTGTCCTTCTCTCCCTTTAAAACCCCAATACATAATCCTAGTGAAAAGTTGACAAAAACAGACAAGCGCGAATATGAACAAGTCTGGGCCTAGTCAGCGCCACTACGAAATTTCTGCATAGGGATAGTTCGTCTATTCACTAGACGACACTGTTATTCATAATTAATCCGACATTATTGTATTTAACAAGAGGTTGCAATCCGTTAAAATTACAGAAACATTCAGGAAGGGTCATCAAAAAATACGTAAAGGTCGTATACTACTTAGAATCTCGGCCATTGACATTCTCTTAGTGACAGTAAAAAAATTTGTCTTGGGTTGAAATTCTAGTGTTTTTTTGCATTCGTGAAAACTTCAGACTAATGCTTCCTTGGATTTTTTCTTAATCACCTCTCTTCAATTAGAGTTCTTTAGTTTTATTTCATGAAAAAATTTTCGTTTATTTGAGCTTCTATTTAAACAAAGATTAAAATAATTCACGCGATATTGGCCTGTTTTGGTACGAGACAATTTTAATTAAAAATTTAACTGGAAATTAATATTTTTATGGCATAAAAAATAATATATACATATATCTTAAAGCTGATGGAATTATAAAACTTCTCATGTTGAAAAACTCAGATTCCAGGGGCGTAACAATAACGGGGTTTTGACACCCAAATAGTAATTCGAGTATACGTACTTACAATATACATGGATGTCGAAATTATTAAAAGGATAATACAATTCCACAATAAACGCACTTTTTGAGGAGTTTTAATCTGTTCTTTTTCTTTTTTTTTTATTGATTTTTAATGTATAGGGTGGCTCCCGACACCCTATCTAATAAGTTTGTCTCATTCCACATTGAGACGCTTGTTGCGCGCCTGTCTAATTCTGTCAACTTTTCAGGTGGATTTGAATTTTAATTTTCCGTGCCAAACCGCAAAAGAGGGAAAATTGAGAGGTTTTTGATTAAAAAAAATACAGAGAAGAAATGAGTAAGGGGCGCTTGATCACCAGTTTTTCGAAAACTCACTTTTATAGTCCCAAAATAGCGTGTAATTATTTCCTGTCAGAAGCGGCGGACATTTTGTCTTCCAAGATGGAAGAAACTAAATATTGTTTCCTGCTAGAGATATTCTGCAATTGACTGTAATCTGGCGCGCGATTCAAAATTGAATTAAATTGACCAATGGGAGAATTTCTCTAGCAGAAAGCAGCTTTCAATATTTAGGTTCTTCCATCATGGAAGTCAAAATGTCTGCCGTTTCTAGCAGGAAATAATTACACGCTACTTTGTGACTATAAAAGTGATTTTTAGAAAAACAGGTGATCAAGCGCCCCTTATTTATTTCTTCTCTCTATTTTTTTGTATCAAAAACTTCTAAATTTTCCCTCTTTTACCGTTAGCACGGAAAATTTAAATCCACCTGATAGATTTGTGTCTTTCCACAGATGTTGACAGATTTTGACAGTTTCTTGACAATTTTTACTTTCAGATTCCATCGCGGTTAAACCTGATGAAGCATTGGACGAAAAATTTGTTTGGCTAAAACTTTACACGAAGGGTGACCGAGCACTTACGAAAATAGGGACTTGGCAAAATGTATGATGCTCACCCGCATCCCTCTCACCCGCGTCTCTACACTTGTCAAAATTCCCGTTTTAGCTAAATAAATTTGTTTTTTCAAGAAACAAAGAGATAGCCCCTGTCGTGCAATCGAAAAAACATCTCTGGCTAAACGACACTTCGAACATATTATTTTTACGCCCTTAAACACCGCGTATTGAAAAGATGTGAACAAAATGGCGGATTTGAGTGAGTCTACAGCAATTTTTAGTGTTTTGAAAATGCTCCAACACCTTTAAGCAGAAATATTTTAACTTCTAACCTTTTTGTTTCCATCGAAAGTCACGATCGTATGTACTATAAACTTTTGCGTGAGCTAATAAGACATGATGACCACAAATGAAATCTGCATTGGCTGTGAGGTTTAAACCTGGTGGAGTTGTTCCACCATATCCATTCTTGCAAAGTTTGTACGGGCTATTTACTGTCACCCAAAGCTTGACCTAGAACGTTAATTGATAAATGTGAGGTTGGTTAAAAAGAGAAACATCAAATAATAAGTGTAAATTGATTTTGGTAAGCGTGTTTTCCTTCTCCTTTTCAAATATAATAGACACTTTTCGAAAATAAAAAAATCTGATCTTTTTGCTCTTTTCATGGGATTGTTGCTTGAGCCGACAAATCCCAGGATCTAGAGACACTGCTTTGCTTGCATATTCTCATTGCTCACTTCAATCATAAGATTAAGTGTGCCAATGCTATGGGGCGCATTCTAGTTGACGTACACATCATCAACTATTACGTCTGAAATCACATTCCTCAAAGTTTCTAGTGATCAGGTTTCCAACACTTTAATATCACTTGATCTTCTTAAGGGGTTATTCTACTTTATACGCTAAAAAAAGAGCTATTTTTGAACATTTTATTTGAATATATCATGAAAGATATGGAAATAAATACTTTTAAGTATGATAGAATATGTCTTAAACTACGTAAAAAAAATTTTTTTATTAACTTTATTCCATGTTTATATTGAAAATAATTGTCGTGTGGAGGCTTCTCAAAATCAAAAGGGTATACGGTACCAGCAGAGAAATCTCGGTAACGGCTAGCTTAAAAAAATATCAAAATGGATTAGATTCAGTTCAGTATCAATGGATACGAGATTGTCTTTTAGCTGCACTAATCTTGAAGCAAATTGAAAGTGGCTTTTGCATTTAGCGCCGTTATCGCTAGTTAGGTGAACTTCGGTCGGAGCATGCGCAAAGATATGTACAATACGAAAAAGCGATGTACAATATCGACGGAGTCGATAAAGAGGTTATTCTTCGGTGTACATCGCGTGATACGCATGCTCCGTACCGTAGTTCACGTAACTGGTGATGGCGGCGCTAAATGCAAAAGCAACGTTCAATTTGTTTCACAACATCTCGGTCAACATACTAAGTCTGTAACCTCTAATCCTATTATAAAAAATACTCTCGAATTGAAAAGAATCGAATTTCGAGATTAGAACATTGAATTAATTGAATAAAATAGAAAAGAAAATAGAACCACGACGGTCGCGTAGCGGCCGTCAGTGGCACTAGTAATTAATATTTATGAAAAAATTTCAAAATGGTGGACAAAAATCGGAAAAAAAATTTGGCAAATTTTTGGCAAAAAAAAAATGGCAAAATTTCATTTTTTAACACTGTTTCTTTATTTAAACAATTAGTAAAAATTTTATATTTTAATACATTAGAGGTTACAGAATGTGTGGTTTAAATTTCATAAGGATCGGTCGAATAGTTTTCATAAACTCCTTGGTACCGTTTCAAAACAATAACCATGAAATAAAATAAATAAAAAACAATTTTTTGCGTATATTAAAACATTTTTTATCCTACTGTTACGTCTTGAATTCGCAACATATCCCTAATTTTAAGATATAGGAGAAATAAGCAAAGGTGGTTCTTCCTCGTTTTGGATAAGAAAAAAGGATTCTCAATACCAGGATGAGGATAACCGCAAGATCTAAAATGCACTCAGTATTTAAAATTTACAAACCGTTTATTAAATGAATTACATTAGCAGCACCCTTCGAGAACATCGTCTGCTTCAATATAAGAAAGTAAGATGTCTGTCCTTGCATTCTGCGGTTGAACGCTGCTTGGAGTAGTACGACGCCTTGTACGAATTCTTCAAAAAGGAATCTCTATTGCGAAACAACACATCAGCCAACAACGTCAAAGCAATATTCGATCGCATGAAAATTTTGTGGACAAAATTATATTTACAGTTCCACAACTATATCCTGCCAATTATTAACGAGAGAAGTCTACTTTTTCAATTTGAGCAACCAAGGATTCATCTCCTCCATGAAAAAATGGCAAACTTGTACCAAACAATTGGCAGGATGTATCTAAAAGAAAGTTACATTGACCTATGTGACATTGAAGATATTGATTTCTCCGTTTACGCCAGACAACAAAGAGTAAGTGGAGCCTTTGCGTAATTTGCACCTGGGACCTGTCGTAACTTCTGAATTGATCAAACTGTTAGCGCGTGTTTCCTCGACCAAAATAGACATATTTCGAACCAACTGTCTAAATTTTATGCTTGTCTTTTTGAGTCAACTTTATGAACGTTTTCCGTTTAAAGATGAATCCACACGCCGACTCTAACTCTTGTTCCGTCCGTAAATTTTTTCGGCGCGTAAATTTTTCCGCGCGTAAAATTGGTGTCGCGATCCCACCAACATACCCAAGTAGTGTCGCGTTGCCACGTCGCGTAAATGGGTGCGACTTAGTGGGAACGCGACACGATTTGGGTATGTTGGTGGGGACGCGACACCAATTTTACGCGCGGAACGAGAGTTAGACTCGGCGTGTGGATTCATCTTAAGGAAAGGAGCGTCCAAGTAATAAGACAGCTCTGATTTATCAACCCTGTGAACTTAGCGAACACAAAAAATATACACTGCGTTGCGGAATTCTTCAAACTCGACCCAGTTCTCGACCATGATGAATTCAGGAAACTGAAAAACATGTTTCGTTCGAAATGCGATCCAGATTATCAAACATTTTGGAAAAAAGTTGAAGCGGAAGTTCGCGCAGATGATACTCCAGAATTGCCTCTCGTTTTGGATATTGTGCGTCGAGTCAAAACTTTTCCTCACACGTCAGCTGATGTTGAGAGTATCTTCTCAATGATTAATTTGAATAAAAGTAAGCTGAGGAACAGCATGGAAAATGATCTGCCGATCGGAGTTTTGCACGGTAAAGATTTTTTGTAAAAACACTACTCTGAGGTCAAAATTGAGCCTCTTTTGCCTTTAATGAATTCCGAAATTTACTCTTGAAATCTTTTTGCATATTTTCTCATGTGACGTTTAAAATTTAATACATAAGGTTCCCTTTTCGTTCTTTCTACGTTTACAAAAAAAAAGTTTTAAATCAAGCCCGACAGGTCTAGTTTGTGTTACATTTTAAACCAGTTTTTAGGCTTAAATTTAGTTTTAAGCCCAAAAACTGGCTTAAATTGTAACACAAACTAGAGCTTTCGGGCTTGATTCAAAACTTTTTTTTAGTGTTTCTCTATTCATTTTTGTTACCTTTTCCTGTTTTTTACTGGATCCAAATAATAAAATCTCGGACTAAGTTTGTTTCACCGAAATTAAAGCAAGATCTGGCCTACATTTATTTTTGTTATTTCAACAATACTTTTTTCAATCAACTCTATGTTTCAGGCTTTACCAATTCCAATTCTCGGAGTGCAAATAAAATCTGGTTTGAGTATTCAAATGAAATTTCAGTTGTCACATGTCAATTTTGAAATATGTAGGTACACTAACAAATTTAGTTTTTGTAAAAGTTTTGTTTATTTTGATAAGAATAGACTGATTCTTACAACAAAAATTTTTTCAAACTGAAAATTCATCAACAAATTGTCTGTTGAAATATTCAAAACATTATAATTTTATTTCATGTATTGAAATAAAATTAAACTTGAATTCCGAATTACACAACAATGCTCATTTCACATTGTGATTCTGTTCTTTTTATTATTCGGACATTTGAATCTACCGCTCTTTCTAATCTATCGAACCGAATCGACTTCTTCAACCAATGATGTTTAGTTGCTAGTAACAATATTAAGCAATAAACTGAAAAAACGCAGATACTGATTTATCCTAATTTTTCCCGCCCCTACCACCACTTTTTTAACGAGAGGGATACTGAGATGCAGCGCCCTCCATCTGGCAGCACTGACTTACTTACCCAAAATTTGTTAGGGGTTGATAATGTTGAAATGAGACTCTGCGGTCTGTGTCGTTGAAACTCGACTCCAAGGTTGGTTCCAGTTTGTGTTATTGATTCGAAATTTGACTAAGTCCACGATGGAACTTGTATTTAATTTGAAGAGATACTTTTCCGCACAGAGATTAAGACTGAAGATACTGTAGCCCTCCATTTTTATAGGCCTTTTTCCATGAATTAAAGATGGCCACTATAAATAGGGCCACGTGCACATTTTGGCAAAACACGTGATTCCTAGTTTTTCCTAAGAAATCGTTCTAATTTATGTGTCCGTTCTTTTCGTTGATTGATCAAGTGACAGTTTGATTTATGTATCAAACGCATGAGCATGCATAGTGCATTGGTGTTCCCACGAATTGTGATAATATTTGTTTTGATTTTAGGACGCTGACAATGATATGTTTATGGCGGAAAGTGACAGGTCTCAATGCGATAAAAGTAATCTAGTTTATGATATTTGATCTTTCTCTTAAAAAGAGATATTATATTGCGTATATTCAAATTCACGAGTTACATAGAGTGTAACTTTACTAAATGGGTTTGAATTGAGGTCAAATGTCAAGAGATTTTGTGGATGCGGATACATAAATATGTCGGATATTGAATCGATAGTTTTTTCAAAGAAAGATGACTTTTGAACAATATTCTTTGCTTAATACCTAATAGAGATACAATATTAATTGGTAGTGAACAAATCATAATCTAAATGCTAGTTACCAGAATGGATTACAATTGCTGGTCTTTTAAAGATTATTAATATATTTAAGAAAGATAATTAATATTACGTCGCAGGGATGTGACAATACTTAAAAATACTTATATCCATATCTTTCATGACAGACTCAAAAAAAATGTTGAAAAAAAGCTCTTTTTTTTAGCGTATAAAGTAGAATAAATCCATAAGGGCGATGGAATTTGAAAGTAAAAATTGACAACAAACTGTTAAAAACTGTCAAAATCTGTTGAATTACACTAATCTATCTGATGGATTTGCATTTACGTTTTTAAGAACGTTGGATAATGGGGACTTAGAAAATATTTTTGGGTCTGACGAAATCCTAGAGTGCATCTTACAATAAATGCATCGCGGTTTTCTTGAGAAAATGAATATTTTGACTACAAATATTGGTGTATATATTTTATTATAGTCAAATCGGTCGGATGTTTTAAAGCATCAATACATTAATAATTTACTACAACTTAATGTTTAAGAATTCGTGCACAAATATATAAACTAATGAATGTCCAATCGATTGAATACTTTAATCATCTGTGCACAAATAAATTTACTGTTTAAGAATCTGTGCGGAGATATGTCGGTTATAAATTAATATGAAATATGAACGTCTAATCAATTGTATATTTTAATCATCAATACATAAATAAATTCAATTGGTAAGAGAGAGAAGAATATTTCGAAGGGGAGTTTCAACTTCAAAGGCAGAATTTGATTGGAATGAAGATATCATTGAGTACTTAGAATAGTTTTGTTTGTAGGAACGTAGAATTAATTCAGTTGTATAAAAACTAACTTAACTTTCACTTCAAAGTTCACTAGTAGTTCATCAATAGTTTATCAAAAGTTCACTTGAGAGTTTTTTAGACAGCTTCTTAAAGTTCACATGAGAGTTCTTAATCAACTGGTATCGTAAACTGGGGTAGTTTCTGATTACACTGAACTTTAGTACTATGAGTTACAGGGTTCCGCGTTGCTATTGTATTCCTCCTGTAGTATTTCGCGACGATGTTCTTCCTACACTGACTCGCGACGATGTTGTTCCTGCATTGACTCGCGATGATGTTGTTCCTACCTCACTTGCGAATCCGATGTGGGTATCTTATATTAGCCAAATTTTGTGTGTTTCATGATTCATGCTCATTAAAATGTTGGGAGATTTCTGATTCAAAAATGAACAATTTCTAGTCCTCGCAAAGAGGTTTCTAATTGAAAAAATGAATCATTTCTGGTCCTCGCAAAGAGATTTCTATTCAAAAATGAATCAATTCTGGTCCGCGCAAACCGAGGCATCCATGCGAAACGAGGCATCTTTGATTCGTGCAACGGGATGTCTTTGTGGTTTGGCTAACTAACTCGAGTGTGTCCGGTTACGCAAAGTTCACAAGTGGGCGTAGATATGCGTTCGTTTTACTGTATGACAATTTCTATATATGAATTATTGGTTGTGGTTCATGGACCCATGACACACAATATAAACTTTCAAACTCTGAAAGAGATTTTGCGGAACTTTGCGAAATAAAAATTTGTCGCGGCAGGAACTTTTTTGATATCACTTAACATGTCAGAGATATAACAAAGATGGAGGTCAATTGGTATTGGTAAATAAATAATAAATAAATAAATAAATACCTTGGTATTGGTTAACCAATCAACGATCTGAAATCCATCATTTTAGTTCCGAAAATGCCCGCTTGCACTGTTTAAGCGTAAGTGATGCACTCAAAGATGGTTGGCCTCCATCTTTGTTATATCTCTGACATGTTAAGTGATATCAAAAAAGACCCTGATGCGACAAATTTTTATGTCGCAAAGTTCCGCAAAGTTTCTTTCAGAGTTTGAAAGTTTATATTGTGGAAGGACTCTGTGCAGAACGTTTTTTTTATTTAGTGACGGTGTTGTGTCTATAAAATAGTGAAAAGTGAAGTGACTTTGAAAATCGTCATTTTTTCCCGCGATTTGTCTGTTCGGTATGCATTTCTTCGTTTTAGAAAATGAATATTTGTAGTCAAAATATTCATTTTCTCAAGAAAAACGCGATGCATTTTTTATAAGATGCACTCTAAGATTTCGTCAGACCCAAAATATTTGGTGAGTTTATTTTATTTATCCCGAAATCTTGTCTTTAAATTAAATACGGAGGCAGGGCTGTCTTTATTATTGGGGGCGCCCGAAACATTTTCGAAGTTCCCATTATCCAACGCCCTTAATGCAAAAGAAGGAAAATTGAAGGTTTTTTTATAGCAAAAAAAGGAAGGAAGAAATGAATAAACAATGCTAACGCATTAGTTTTTCGAAAAATCACTTTTGTACTCCCAAAAGATCGTGAGATTATTCAATACTAAAAACGGTGGACATTTTAACTTCCATGATGGTAGAAACTAAATATTGATAGCTGCGAAGTGAGTGATGCTTTTTCTTTTCAAATTAGTAAATTCCACTATTCCGACGAAAGTAATTTTACAAGCTTTTGGAATTGGAATTTTACAATAAATTGAAAACATACAATTTTTTAAAAATACCTTTTTAGCATTTTCATAATAAATCATAAGATTATTCAATTTTTAGGCACAAATACATATATGGGGCATTATTCCTCAAGCGTACCATCCTCAGAATTCGACTTTGTCTGATCCATCTCAAACTTGGGTAAAGTATATTCCTACTAGGTAGAACTTTAGAGGAAAAAGATTTTTTCGATTGGATAAAAATTTACCGAGATAGGGGAGGGAGAATTTTTCGAATTTTGTCGATTTTGTGCGGTGTCGTGCTATTTCGAAAGTCTATCGAATGGTTATAACCATTTTTTTGAAAATTGAAAATTTGACCCATTTTTTTGAAAATCAAAATAGTTTTGACTTTTGCCGAAAAAAGGCATGTTTTTCGAACTCATTTATCGTATTAATTATGAATATTTATTATTAATTAAACTGCTCTCTGCATTGTACAGGGTTGAGACTGTCATTAATGTTTTCTAATGCCTGCATTACAGTCATTGAAGGGACGTAATATTAAGGAAATAAATTTCTATCTAATAAACATATTGTAATACATGAAAATAGTCTTTTTCCTTAATATTACGACCTTACAATGAGTGTAATGCAGGCATTAGAAAACTCTAATGACAGTCTCAACCCTGTATAATGCAGAGAGCAGTGTACCGAAAAGAAAATACCGACAAGAAAAAATCGAAAAGGCCAAAGAAGTAATTTATTTTTAAGTAAATGAGAAAGTTAAGAAGTTGCAAGCAATCAGAGAAAAGAAGGGAAACAAGGATAGGTTCAAAATAGTTTATAAATAAAATCGAACTCTACAGTTAACGCAATAATGACGTACACGATGACACTATTTCCATGTATTACAATATATTTATTAGATAGAAAATTATTTCCTTAATATTATGTTCCTACAATGACTGTAATGCAGGCATTAGAAAGCTTTAAGGACAGTCTCAACTCTGTATAATGCAGAGAGCATTATCCGAAGAAGTTCCGCCGAGCGAGAAGCCCAGTAGTCTCGAACGCCGTCGGCGCGACGCTTTACTCTTTATTTAATTTTTCGAAAACAAAAAACGGCAGGATGAAATTTACAGTATCGAATGATAAAGACTTATGCTTTATTTTGAGACCAAAAAAAACATGCCTTTTTTCTGCAATAGTCAAAAATATTTTGATTTTCAAAAAAATCGGTCAAATTTTCAATGTTTTTAAAAATGGTTATAACCATTCGATAGACTAAGAAAAAAGCTGTCAAAAACATGTGGGACAAAATTTTGTATATTCCATGGGAAAGGAGCTTTTGGGAAATACATATACGGGACAGGAGATTTTGTGCGGTTTCGTGCTATTTTGAAGGTATTGATATACGCCAAAGCGTATAGTTAAGACAACATTGCCAACTCATAAAATTAGTAAAATATACATAAATCCGAACGAGATGGGCCAGCTGTAACGACCTAGGGTACTTAGAGTGCTCCGCCCATGAAGGCCTCTACCCAAGCGACAGATGTTACTCAAACTGGGCCGCACTAAAACCAAGGATAATCCCTTAGCTTGGTCCCATTTAGTTAATAGGCTTGGATAGCGCTGCCTACGTCATTATATTAGGGTAAAATCTCAAGTTCGTTTTCACCTTGAACCACGCCCCAATATTGTGCTTGGCTTGGGTGAAAGCTCGGCGAACTATTATTATTAATAATTAACTAAATTTCTAGTGGTAATTAATAGCGCCATAATTAGAATAAATAACAATCAATTAATTAATTAGTCATGTAAAAACTGGAGAAGAGGAGCATAGACGGAAGCGTCCGTCGAGCATCAAAGGCAGAGAGAAGGGGAAGCTTGGGACGCGTCCCAGGTACAGAGGAAAAAGGAGACCCTTCGGCACTTCGGGGAGTTCAGCTCGGCACCTCGACCGGGACAGTTCGATTCGGACTTGTGCCTCTAACTTTTTACTGGCCTCCAGCGTCTACCTGACGCGCTCTCGCCTCTGCCAGCCGTTCAACACGCTCCTCCTATCCAGTCAGGGAACAGGATCAAATAAAAAACCATTTTTGTTGTCTAAAAGTAACTCGGCCTAGTTTTTTTTATTATATATTAAAATCCGTGCTTTTCCCAAATCAGTGCTTCCCATAATTAGTGCTCTCCTGAATGTGTGCTTACCTCCAACAGTGCCCTCCCGAATTAGTGCCCCTATTAACGTACTCTTTACGATACATCCCCATTTTCTACCCATTCTCGATGTAAGGGGATCATATCAGTATTAACCTTCAAAATAGCACGAAACCGCACAAAATCGAAAAAATTCGAAAAATTCTCCCTCCCCTATCTCGGTAAATTTTTATCCAATCGAAAAAATCTTTTTCCTCTAAAGTTGTACCTAGTAGGACTATACGTTACCCAAGTTTGAGTTCGATCAGACAAAGTCGAATTTTGAGGGTGGTACACTTGAGGAATAATGCCCCATATACATATTTTAGCTTTAAATTTCAATGTATTCTCTAAAACTCTTTTTTCTTATCTAAGATATTCTTATCTTATCTTGTAAGAATATCTTATCTAAAATGGCATTATAACTTTCTCGTCAGTTGTGTTTTAACATTTTTTGTTTTCAATCAGATTCATTAATTAGGGTAAGTCGAAGAGAGATGGATCTAGAGGAGAGATGGATCACTTCTCGGCATTTCGAGCCTCTCTTGTCAACTGAGCTGATTTTTTGCGAGTAAGTGTGTCATGATACAAAGACAAAAAGTTCCAGATGTAGTGTCATTGCGACGTTTCGTTACGCAGCTACAGCACATTCTTTTTTTGACCTGCTCGAAAAATCAATAGAAATTTTTATTGTCCGTTGAAAACAATTTGTTTATTGTGATTTCTGCAAAAAGCTATATGTGGAGCGATTTGTGGGCTCTTTCTGCTCTCTTTTTATCGGCATCGCCGATAATTATTGACAATTTTTTCTCAAATTGTCAATCACAGTACTTTTTTTTGGCATTCGAGGAAAGACGAATCATATTTTTCGCAGAGAGATGGATCACTAACAAACCTTATTATACTTTGTTTATTATTACTAAGAGACTTATTGCCGTCATTTATAGTGACAATTTTGAAGGTTATATGTAGGTTATGTTTAGGGCCTTACTTACCTTTTGTATCCTCTTCAAGACACTTTAAAATAAACAAAATTATGATTCTTAGTCAATATTTATATTAAATATGATGGTACCAATAATATTTTATTCCTGATCCATCTCTCCTCGACTTACCCTACCTTTTAATACTAATAATATTAATTAATTTATTGTATAATTTAATATATATTATACATTTTTACATTCTCATCAGAGAAAATGTATTAAATTTGTGTAAAATTTGACCTCCGCAATTTTTGTCAAATGTCCACGTTTTGGGACCCAAAAAACATGTTTTTACGAATGTGTCTGTATGTCTGTCTGTAGATTTTAGTTTGTTAGCACGATGGCTTTCGAAAAAATTGACCGATTGCTCTATTGGATTGGCCTTTGGTATATTTATTTAGTGTTCTAAAATGAAGATCAAGTTCGTTGGTCAACTATTTTGGATAAAAATTCAAAAAGTTGGAGCATTTTGAAAATTTTGGAAACCACTTTTTTAATTTAGAAATTCTATGCACGGATGTTCGTAGTACTCAAAAAGTCGAACAATTTTTCCTAATGACTTTTTTGGATAAAAAAAAAATTGAAAGACTTATAACATTTTGAAAATCCAAAAAAGTGAAAGATAACGTAAATTAGAAGCGAAACAACGCACGATATGAAAAAAAGTCTAAAAAGGAAAAATGTTCCTTTTTGAACGCCCTATAGAATAGGTATAACAACTTTTTGAATTTCCTTAAAAAATAGAAAATTAAAATTTTTAGCCAAATAACGCGAGATGCAGAGAAAGTGATAAGGAACGGTTATTCATATTTAAAAAATCTACAAGTTCTCCTTTGGCCATTTTTCAATAGGATGAATGGTTTTCGTTTTAATCATGCAAAATAGTGTTAAACGGAGCCGAGCGCGAAGTTGATGAGAATGTGCTCCTTAAGGTCGCAAGAACCTTAAGTAAATTAGTAGTCTTTTGCCTTCAAAGCTGTAATTTAATTAAATTAAATTAATATATATATATATATATATATGAATTACATGTAAAATATATATAATTCAATTAAATTTAAACAAAACATATAGGTACAAGCGTCCTGTAAAGCGCAAGCTTCCCTAAGGGCACAAGCGCGCGATGAGAATGTGCACGGAAAAAATAAGTGTTCCAAAAAATGGAAGAAGTTTGCGAAATTTTAACAAAATAGCAATTCACTTTTGGACAGAGCTAAAATTTGTCAGAAATTGGAAAGCACTTTATGAAATTTTAACAAAGAATTTCATGTACATACTCATGTATCAAAGATTCGAAAGCAGTTTGTGAAATTTTAACAAAGTATATTTACATTTTCATAAAGAGTGTGTTGCCGATTCGAAAAAAATCGATACGTTCTGTTTACATCTTGAATGGATTTGAAGGACATACCTATACATATATACACAAATCTCATAACGCCTAATCTCGAACATAACATACACATATAATATCCTACATATAACCGATCACCACTTGCGCAATTTTTGTTCTTTTGGATTAGTGCATCCTTCAAGTAATTAGGATTTAGTTTTATTTTCTACTTTCAGAAAGTTTATGATATATTTGCTTTTTATTTTGACTGTAAGCTCTGGTTTCATTCCCATAAAATATACAAAGGTTTTCTAAATTTTTGCTTTTATTAATCTTTTATAATAATTCTATATTTATTTTAGTATTTATAATATTTATCACATAGCGTTGAATCATGGTCACCAGTAGATAACAAACACGTCTCTCATAGGATGCCGTGTATCGGCCAAAGCATGTATAATGCTAGTGTTTTGAATTACAACAAAACACATATTATACTATGCGGAGCCGATACACGGCATCCCGGTAAGCATCTTACTGGATGAGATCTTCTATGAATAAATAAAAGAGCAACGCTATCGCCGTTGCTGGGTGACCCTGATAGAGCGAGACAACCAAAGGGAGAGAAAGAAGAGAAAGATAAAGGCGAGTATACATAGGATGCTTCTCTCATAGGATGCCGTGTATCGGCTGCGCATAGTATAATACGTGTTTTGTTGTAATTCAAAACATTAGAATTATTACAGAACCCGGACAAGGCAGACAGACAGACACAGAGAATGAACACATTTGACCTTAAAATGACCTTCAAGTTGACCTTGTCGGAACAAATGGACATCGGATTTGGATTCAGCGACACAAAAATATATAGAAATAATAATTTGAATCAATTTGACTATTCTTTCAGGATTTGATCTTGAATTGACCTTAAACCTGACCTGATTGAGATAAACGGACACCGGATTCGGATTCAGCGACACAAAAAAAAAATAAGGATATACTAGTTCGGTTCCGAGAACAAAACCTTTTTTTTGTGTGCCTGTGTTATCTGCCAATTCTGGCAACTTCAGTCCCTTCAGAAAGGCTTTGCTCAAGAGCAGGGCTAATTATTACCAAACAGCGAAATAGGTTGTCTCGAACATGATTATATAGATATAAAGCACTATTACAAATTTTTTTTTTTTTTTTAATAATAAATCTGGCTGGTATGACTGCCGGAAGTTACCCATTTTAAAAACTGGCGTGCATGATTCAGAAAAAATTATTGGACCGATCAGGCTGAAATTTGGATATATTAGTCTACACATATGTCTCTATCGCATGAATCAAAATAATTGAAATCCGAAAAAAAATAAATACAAAATGGTCGACTTGAAAATTCTTTAACTTTTTTTAACCGTAAATTGTTTTAAAAAAGGGTTAAATATTAATCAATAATTATGATTTTGGTTCATACCATAACGACATATGCGTAGAATAACATATCTAAATTTCAGCTCGATCGGTCAAATAGTTTTTTTCTGAATCATGCACGCCAGGTCGAAAAACGTTGTTTTGAGAAAAACGCGTTTAGTTTTTGATCTAAAATACAGGGTGATCCATTTTAATCTATATTAATTATTTAATTATCTTCTAAAATACTTTATTTACGAAAAAATGGTTTAAACAAAAGTTGACCTGGATCGAGAGGGCGATTTAACTGTACCATCAATTTTGACCTTGAGTTCGATTTTCAAGGTCATTTGCATGAAACGCGCACCAAATCCACGTTCGGCGTGTTCGAGATGCTTACGTTGTTTTGTGTTTTTCGATCTGTTTTAGATATTTATGACCAAAATAACGATTAACACAACAATCTACGTATATTTATCATAAGAATTTTCACTTTTTAGAAAATCAATTTTTCAAAAATGTTCTTTGGTACTAACTCCTTAAGAGTTTGTCAGAATCGATTTTGATCATTATTAATATTTTTATAATATAAGTCTAATCTAGTTACTAGAGATATTATTATAAAACATTGAGATTTGATGCTGTTTTTTGCAATCTTCTTAAAAAATGGAGAAATTGATTTTGCCCTTGACTCATTTTAAAAGAAACAATGTAATCTTAGCTTAAGAGAACTTAAACGATCATCAAAAAACATTTCAACTCAACATTCCTACCAGTACTGTACATTGTAACAGCAAACATTTTTTATTAAAATGTGAGTGTAAAAACTGAGCAATATACTATTGCTAATTTTTTACTTTTGCGCTTGTTTTTGAGGGTGTTGAACCCAAGTGTTAAGGGGGTATTCTAGTCTAGAGGTACAAATATGGGGTGTTTTTTGAAATTCGATAAAAAAAAACTAAAAACATTTTTACCATACACTGTTTTACTGGACATTTATTAATATTCCAACAATACGGAAAAAAATTAAGAAAGTAAAAATTCGAGAATTGAACAAGTTATAGGCTGATGGAGTGGCGGGGGTAGAAAAAAGGGTGCGTCCGTATTGACACGATTCCAACCCTTCTGGTGGTCGGAGAAAAAAAGATTCTTAATCAGTAAGAATGTCGCTATCGTCTAACCTAGGGAAAAAGAAAGAAAAATTTTTCACAAAATGGTTTGCAATACTACGTCTACATTTATTGAGATATCAATTTGAAAATTTCTAAAATTAAAGAAAATATGCTAAGGTATTTTTATCTAGTCTTAAATTTTTGTAAAAATAAAAAAATAAATTTTCAAAAAAATTTCTTTTTACAAATGTCAATATTTAAGACCAGATAAACTTACCTTAGTGCTTCAGCATCAATTTCAGAAATTTTCAATTTGATATCTTAATAAATATAGACATAGCGTTGCAGATAAAAAAATTTCGGTAAGGTAGGGATCGGATAAGTCTTACATGGCTTTAAGCTTAAAATTCCATTCTCCGCTTTACTCTACGAAAATTATCGATAAATATTTTTTCGCTCTGTAGCACTAATCACGTGAATTCATTTGAATTTTCTTGAAATCTCCTGAAGTCAGTGAAATATTCTGAAGTCATTGAAATATCCTGAAATATCTTGAAGTCAGAAGTAGGTATACACTCACTTGGTCGAGTTGTCAACCCCTCGGTATTAATATTTGTTGAGTAAAGTGAGAAAATCAAATTTTCAGATAATATTAAACACTTGAATTAAATATAGTTGTGATTTCTTTATTTCACAATTTCACATAATCCAGATTTTTACATTCTCATCAGAGAATGTATTACTTTTGTGTAAAATTTGACCCCCGCATTTTTTGTCAAATTTCGACGAATCCAAAAAAACATGTTTTTATCAAAGTGTCTGTCTGTCTGTAGATTTTAGTTTGTGAGCACGATAACTTTCGAAAGAATTGACCGATTTGAGTGGCTTTTGGTATACTCTTTTATTGTCCTAAAATAAAGGTCAAGTTCGTTAGCCAGCCATATTTGATAAAAATTAAAAAATTTGGATAATTTTTAAAGATAAAAAAAATTTTTTTTTTAATTTATAAATTCTGTTTAATGATATCCATAGTATTCAATTAGTCGAACAATTTATCATTATGAATTTTTTTATAAAACAAAAATTGTCGGATATATAACTTTTCAAAAATTCAAAAAAATAATGATAATTTAAACTGATGTGCACTGATGAGAATGTGTTCCTTAAAGTCGATAGAACCTTAAGTAAATTAGTTTTCTTCAATTAAAAATAAAGTAATTTAAGTAAAAGTATATATCAGAGATGATATATTATATATATTATTATATATATTATTATATAT
>UCOH01011993.1:7641-145514 GCA_900474275.1 Synergus japonicus
AATACTAGAGATTCTGAGAAATACGAGGGATTCTTTGAAATACTAATGATTCTGAGGAAGACTAGGAATTCTTTAGAAAACTAGGGATTCTTTGGAATACTGGTATTCTGAGAAATACTAGTGATTCTGAGAAATATTAGGGATTCTGAGGAATACTAGAACTCCTTGGAATACTAGGGATTATTTATAATACTACGGATTCTTTAGAAAACTAGGATTCTCAGGAATACTAGGGATACTTTTAAATACTAGGGATTCTTTAGAATACTAGGGATTCTTTGGAATACTGGGATTCTCAGGAATACTAGGGATATTTGGAAAACTAGGGATTCTTTGGAATACTAGAGATTCTGAGAAATACGAGGGATTCTTTGAAATACTAATGATTGGAAGACTAGGAATTCTTTAGAAAACTAGGGATTCTTTGGAATACTGGTATTCTGAGAAATACTAGTGATTCTGAGAAATATTAGGGATTCTGAGGAATACTAGGACTCCTTGGAATACTAGGGATTATTTATAATACTAGGGATTCTTTAGAAAACTATGGATTCTGAGGAATACTAGTGATTCTGAGAAATATTAGGGATTCTGAGGAATACTAGGACTCTTTGGAATACTAGGGATTATTTATAATACTACGGATTCTTTGGAATACTGGGATTCTCAGGAATACTAGGGATACTTGGAAAACTAGGGATTCTTTGGAATACTAGAGATTCTGAGAAATACGAGGGATTCTTTGAAATACTAATGATTCTGAGGAAGACTAGGAATTCTTTAGAAAACTACGGATTCTTTGGAATACTGGGATTCTCAGGAATACTAGGGATACTTTTAAATACTAGGGATTCTTTAGAATACTAGGGATTCTTTGGAATACTGGGATTCTCAGGAATACTAGGGATACTTTTAAATACTAGGGATTCTGAGGAAGACTAGGAATTCTTTAGAAAACTAGGGATTCTTTGGAATACTGGTATTCTGAGAAATACTAGTGATTCTGAGAAATATTAGGGATTCTGAGGAATACTAGGACTCTTTGGAATACTAGGGATTATTTATAATACTACGGATTCTTTGGAATACTGGGATTCTCAGGAATACTAGGGATACTTTTAAATACTAGGGATTCTTTAGAATACTAGGGATTCTTTGGAATACTGGGATTCTCAGGAATACTAGGGATACTTTTAAATACTAGGGATTCTGAGGAATACTAGAACTCCTTGGAATACTAGGGATTATTTATAATACTAGGGATTCTTTAGAAAACTATGGATTCTGAGGAATACTAGTGATTCTGAGAAATATTAGGGATTCTGAGGAATACTAGGACCCTTTAGAATACTAGGGATAATTTATAATACTAAGGATTCTTTGGAATACTGGGATTTTCAAGAATACTAGGGATACTTTTAAAGACTAGAGATTCTTTAGAATACTATGGATTCGTTGGAATACTCGGATTCTGAGGAACACTAGTGATTCTGAAAAATACTAGGGATTCTGAGGAATACTAGTGATTCTGAGGGATTACTAGGAATTCTGAGGAATACTAGGAATTCTGAAGAATACTAGGCATTCTTTGGAATACTAGGGATTCTTTGGAATATTGGTACTCTGAGAAATACTAGTGATTCTGAGAAATATTAGGGATTCTGAGGAATACTAGGACTCCTTGGAATACTAGGGATTATTTATAATACTAGGGATTCTTTAGAAAACTAGGGATTCTGAGGAATACTAGAGATTCTGAGAAATATTAGGGATTCTGAGGAATACTAGGACCCTTTAGAATACTAGGGATTATTTATAATACTAAGGATTCTTTGGAATACTAAGGATTCTTTGGAATACTGGGATTCTTAGGAATACTAGGGATACTTTTAAATACTAGAGATTTTTTAGAATACTAAGGATTCGTTGGAATACTCGGATTCTGAGGAACACTAGTGATTCTGAAGTAAACTAGGGACTCTTTGGAATACTAGGGATTCTTTGGAATACTAGAGATTCTTTGGAAAACTGGGATTCTGATGAATTGTTGTAATTCTGTGAAATACTAGGGATTCTGAGGAATACTAGTGATTCTGAGGGATTACTAGGAATTCTGAGGAATACTAGGAATTCTGAGGAATACTAGGCATTCTTTGGAATATTAGGGATTCTTTGGAATACTAGGGACTCTTTGGAATACTAGGGATTCTTTAGAATACTAGGGATTCTTTAGAATACTAGGGATTCTTTTTTAATACTAGGAATTCTGCGGAATCCTGAGGATGCTATCCCAGCAACGAGAAAGACCAAAAAATAAGCAACCTTTATCCTATATTTAATTCCCTTTGTCATTTCTCTTAAACAGAATTCACGAAGCGAGCAATTTCTGCCGCATTTCCTCCTAATTGACAAACGCGATTAGTCGGGCTTTCGCGAATATGTATACGGAAAAAGGTGCATATACTGAGAGTATTATCCCGTGGGTGTCTCTTTTTTTCGACTTACTTCAGCATGGAAATAAATACGTCAGACTTTCGTCCCTACGAGGAACGGCGTGTTCGACGATAATCTTCGCGTTAACTGCTACGGAACACGCAAAGCCCAGCGATAGCTGCATGATAAATCACGCGAGAAGCGGCAATGCTCGACGATTTTCAGCCAATAAGGGGAATTCGTTGCACCTTCCTTGGCCCCGGATTGGCCCGAATTGCAAGCCATTTTTCGCCAGTCGAATACGATTATGCCGAGAATTATCAGATGTGAGGATAATGGGATATAAAATGGAACGAAGGATTATGACTGAAATTTATTTGCGAATCGGAATGAGACTTCAGGTTAATCTACGACGAAAATAATGAGATTCTGCTTTTAACCTGAAAATTAGGGGCTATAAATATTATTTATCGTCAATTTTAATTCCTGAGTATGAAGAAATCCTTTACGAACAAAATATTCACATTTTCGAAAACTACGTGTTCTAATTTCTAATCGTTTCGCTTTATGCAAAAAATGTTGCAAGTAGATATTTTTCGACTCTGTACGCATATCAACATTTGATAAATGAATAGCTCTACAGAGAATCTGGATCCAAGTTAGAACCTGGATCCAAGGCTTTTAATGATCACGCGCGGTATCAGTTCCACAATTAAGGATAACAGTGGCGGAAGATGGATCTATACGATTTCGTTACTCGTCCAACCGGACAAGGCGAGCACGTACTTAGCCACGTAAGCTCGAGGGTGAACACGTATGTACGCGTAATCTAGCTGAGATACGACGTCTCATAACGTACATCATACAGCGCGAGTGCAACCCTGGTAAGGCTATTAGCGCCGGCTTATTAGCACAGACCATCTGACCCGAATTTCGGTCTTCCCATTGGTCGCTATCCTGCATGTAAGCCTTAAATGCGAATTTACGGTTACGGGTTCAGCCACATCCCGATTTCCGAATTATAGGCATCGTCGATGGACGATTACTCGAAACGTTTCCGGACAGAATCAGCTTTCTGGGCTACACTGGACTTATCTCGGATCTAAATCGACTACCCTATCAATTTACGAGCCTCAGGCCACCCGATTTGCCCCAAAATACCCGGTTTGTGACCTTCCGGGGAAATTGAAACCTTCAATAAAATGTGCTCCCGCTCCTAAGGTGTGATATCACTGTTACCTTATCTGGAGCCTCAAAATGGGAACTCTGAACTTTGAAAGGCTCTGGCTTGAAGTAAAACGACTCCAGGTAGGTGTTTAGACACATTCAAGGATTGCAGAATCTAAGGCTCCAAATGAAAGAAGCTCTGGCTGTAAATGATTTAAGAATATTTAATCAACACTACAGGGAGTTATTCTGCTTTGAATTCTGAAGAGAAAAGTCTCTAGAATCGTTTCAATAGGAGGGATATTTTCGGAGATATGAGGGTTTGTATCTAAGGCATCTAGGAGCCAAAATCTAAGCCATCTAAGGCATTTTAGGCGTGGAGCCTCAGAATTAGGAGCCGACACTTGAAAAGTCCTTAGTTGACCAGAAACATAGTTTTGGTACCCCTGTACAATTTAATGCTCCAAATAATTTGAGCTCAAGAAAACTACGGCGCCAAAAATTCGAAGAGCTTGACCTCCAGGAGCCTCAGATCCGAAGTCTGCATAACTCACAAACTATCTATCTTAGAAAAATACTGCAAAGGACTTTTTGGTCCGCAATTTAATAAGGAATATAAATTGAGTTCTTAAGTTGATCTAAATCCACTGGTAAATTTAATACGAAGTTAATAACGCCTTCAGGTCTCTTTTATCGATAAGGAAAATACTTGAATGCGCGGCAAAGTGTAATGAGGCATCCTGTAATGTTGCAAGAGAAAAAAAAATCGCAAATGAATAAGAACTGCAAGCAATTTAAGTGCTTTGAGGGTAACTCGATTATCGGCAAGAAACGAGTGCTGGGGGAACTCAGGACAGGGTAATTCGATCTCAGCCTTCTATTCCGCCTTACTTTCGAGCCCCACCACCCCCTCCCACCGGAATCAATTTTTACCGTGCTTTAATCGTACCTCGATAGGCGACAATGCCCAGTGCAATCTAAAATAGCTGTCGGTGAAACCGGCGCCGACTTCCTCTTCTTCAACGGCATTATTAGCAATCTGGTGGAGATGCAGAGAACTTTTCTATCCGTGAAATTCTCTCGCAAGAACTGAAAACTTTGAATTGTGATTAATGTCGTTGAAAGTAGGCAGAAGGTTATTGAATTTAACTTGGGAGTTGTGTATACATTCGCCAACTCACTTCAGATTTCTTTACCCTCATTTATTATGAAAAAGTTGATAAGGCGAGAAAAAAGCGAAAAAGAAAATGTATTTCGCGGAATTCGTAACAAGGTGAATTAATTAGGACTCTGGCAATCTCGCAAATTGGGCAATTACTCAGGTATTTGTACATTTACGTGTATATCTCTTCATCTTGTAAAGTAAAATGAAATTAGTACAATTTATACGCTCTTTATACAAACATAAAGTAAAAAAAAAAACAATTGAAGAAAACTGGAGTGAAAAAAGTTTTCTTCAAGAATTGAAGCTACATTGATATGCAAAAAAAAACTTGGTAAGGATATTAATTTTCCTCGATGGCAAACGCCAGCCACCAGGATCCTCCTTGTTTTTTCGTCGTGTCTACTATCCAACGATATCTCTTGAAGAAAAGTTTCTCGCTCAAAGTTCCAGTGCCATGAAATTTTCATGAAATTCTTCGAGCGTCGCTAGGTACATCGTAATTCTGAGGATCCCGCAAGGATGATAATGAGCCGGGCTGGCTGGGCTCGATCTTTCGAAATATCGTACGCCACTTAATCTAATTTTTTTAACGAAGGTGGATTATCATCGTTCTTGGCAAAATTTACATTTTTGTTTAAAAGGGAAATTTTTTTTCGTTTTAGAAACCAATAATTCCTAAGGGAAAACAACTGGCTACCTTGTTCCAAATATTTGTCATTCTTGAGAATTCCAGGAATTCTTTGGAATTTCAGAAATTCCATGGAATAATAGGGATTTTTTTAAATTCTAGTGAGTCTTTGGAATACTAAGGACTCTTTGGAATACTGGGATTCTGAGGAATACTACGGATTCTGAGGAATACTAGTGGTTCTGAAAAATACTAGGGATTGTTAGAATACTAGGGATTCTTTGGAATACTGGGATTCTAAGGAATACTAGGGATTATTTGGAATACTAGGGATTCTATGGAATACTAGGGCTTCTGAGGAATACTAGGGATTCTTTGAAGTACTAGAGATTCCGAGAAATTCTAAGGATTCTTTGGAATTCTAGTGAGTCTTTGGAATACTAGGGCTTCTATGGAATACAGGGATTCTCAGGAACACTAGGGATTCTGAGAAATACTAGTGATTCTAGGAAATAGTAGGGATTCTGAGGAATACTAGTGAGTCTTTCGAATACTATGGCTTATGGGAAATACCAGGGATTCTAGGGAATTCTAGGGAGTCTTTGGAATACTAGGGATTCTTTGGAATACCAGTGATTCTAGGATTTACCAGGGATTATTAGTAATACTAGGACTTCTGAGAAATACTAGGGATTCTGATGAATACTAGGGATTCTTTGGAATACTAGTGATATTTCGAAATAGTAAGGATTTTAGGGAATACTAGTGATTCTAGGAAATACTAGGGATTCTATGGAATACTGGGATTCTGATAAATACTAAGGATTCTTTTGAATACTTGGGATTTTTTGAAATACTAGGGATTTTTAGGAATACTTGGGATTCTTTGGAATTCTAGTGAGTCTTTAGAATACTAGGGATTCTATGGAGTACTGGGATTCTCAGGAACACTAGGGATTCTGAGAAATACTGGTGATTCTAGGAAATAGTAGGGATTCTGAGGAATACTAGTGAGTCTTTCGAATACTAGGGATTCTGAGAAATTCCAGGAATTCTAGAGAATTCTAGGGAGTCTTTGGAATACTAGGGATTCTTTGGAATACTGTGATTCTTTGGAATATTGTGATTCTGAGAAATACTAGGGATTCTGAGGAATACGAGGGATTCTTTGAAATACTAATGATTCTAGGAATACTAATGATTCTGAGGAATACTAATGATTCTGAGGAATACTAGGACTTTTTGGAATACTAGGGATTTTTTAGAACACTAGGAATTCATAGGAATACTAGGGATTCTTTGCAGTACTAGGGATTTCTAGAAATACTAGTGATTTTTTAGAATTCTAGTGAGTCTTTGGAATACTAAGATTCTTTGGAATATTAGGGATTCTTTGGAATATTAGGGATTCTTTGGAAAACTAGGGATTCTTTAGAATTCTATGGAGTCTTTATAATACTGGGATTCTTTGGAATACTGGGATTCTAAGGAAACCAGGGATTCTTTGGAATACCAGTGATTCTAGGATTTACCAGGGATTATTAGTAATACTAGGACTTTTGAGAAATACTAGGGATTCTGAGTAATACTAGGGATTCTTTTGAATACTTGGGATTCTTTGAAATACTAGGGATTTTTAGGAATACTTGGGATTCTTTGGAATTCTTTGGAATTCTAGTGAGTCTTTAAAATACTAGGTATTCTCTGGAGTACTGGGATTCTCAGGAACACTAGGGATTCTGAGAAATACTGGTGATTCTAGGAAATAGTAGGGTTTCTGAGGAATACTAGTGAGTCTTGCGAATACTAGTGATTCTGAGAAATACCAGGGATTCTAGGGAATTATAGGTAGTCTTTGGAATACTAGGGATTCTTTAGAATACTGTGATTCTTTGGAATATTATGATTCTGAGAAATACTAGGGATTCTGAGGAATACGAGTGATTCTTTGAAATACTAATGATTCTGAGGAATACTAGGAATTCTTTAGAAAACTAGGGATTCTTTGGAATACTGGTATTCTGAGAAATACTAGTGATTCTGAGAAATATTAGGGATTCTGAGGAATACTAGGACTCTTTGGAATACTAGGGATTATTTATAATACTACGGATTCTTTGGAATACTGGGATTCTCAGGAATACTAGGGATACTTTTAAATACTAGGGATTCTGAGGAATACTAGAACTCCTTGGAATACTAGGGATTCTTTAGAATACTAGAGATTCTTTGGAATACTGGTATTCTGAGGAATACTAGTGATTCTGAGGAATATTAGGACTCTTTGGAATACTAGGGATTATTTAGAACACTAGGAATTCCTAGGAATACTAGGGATTCTTTGAAGTACTAGGGATTTCTAGAAATACTAGTGATTTTTTAGAATTCTAGTGAGTCTTTGGAATACTAAAATTCTTTGGAATATTGGAGGGATTCTTTGGAAAACTAGGGATTCTTTAGATTTCTATGGAGTCTTTGTAATACTGGGATTCTAAGAAATACAAGGGATTCTTTTGAATACTAGGGATTCTGAGGAATGTTAGTGATTCTATGAACTACCAGGGATTATTAGGAATGCTAGGACTTCTGAGAAATACTAGGAATTCTGAGAAATACTAGGGATTTTTTGGAATATTAGGGATGCTGACGAGTACTAAGGATTCTGAGAAATACTAGGGATACTGTCGAATACTAGGGATTCTACGGATTACCAGGGATTCTGTATAGTAGTACAGATTTTAATGAGCAATCGAAATTCTGTAATACTTGAAACAGGAGTATCAAATAATTGTTAAATTCTACAAATATTAAAAGATTCTCAATTAAGAGGATAAATGTGGCTGAATGACAGAGGGAATAAAATTTCGGATAATGGTTGCTCGTTGTTTGTTTGGAGAGTAATGAAAAACATTGAATTACTGATAGGAGTTAATTCATTAATCCCAATGTTTAACAATGTCATTTATACAGTTGAGCTGCAATATCGAGCTCTCTAATTTTTTGGTATATGGACCAGACTTGCGAAGTTGAAAGGGAAGGGAAGATAATGGCAAGACAGGGGAAACCACAGGCTTTCGTATTTATGATTTTAAGCTGAACTTCTCCGAGAATTCCGGAACACGTGCATAAATTCTTGGGCGGTAATGCGCTTGTGGGAATTCACCGTTTTGCGTTGCTCATGTGGGATTTTAATGATGAAGGTCCAGTAAAGGGAGGAAAGTCAAAGGGTGTACGAAATCAGTGGCTTTATGATGCCATTGAGAGCAAACGGCAAACTAATGCACGTCATCAACGCCTGAAATTTCACTGCATAAACGAGCCAGCGGCAAAGTTTCGTCCCTTGAATTACTGCTAACGAGCAAGGAATTTACACCAAAAACTTGAATTTCGGCTCATTTTCAATGTGAAACACACTTTTGTTATTCTATTCCAATTTTCCTCTACCATACTCTCCACTGCTCTATTCCTTTTCACTTTTTCTATGTTGAACGAGATATGCAAAAAATGTTATCAAGCTAATATTACTAATGCAAACATCAATATACTTTCAGCGGAAAAATATTTCGTATTTGCTAACAACTCGTTTGGCTCAAAGCCTTCTAATACATTAGAGAGCTTTTTGGTAAAATCAGCTTTTTCGTCAGATTTATTCTTTTTTTATTTCAGTAAAGATAATGTGAATGGAAATTGAAAAAATACCTAATTTATGTTTATTGTAAAGATGTAAAGAATTTTAAACATTATTTTAAATCCATGAGGTGAAGATAGTTTTCCTATCTTCCTTTCCTATCTTATCTTCTTTGTTGTTAGATGTTCTGCTTTGTGTTTTGAAAAACAATCTTTATATTTATAATATACACAACCTAAAGGATCGTGACGTGGAATTAATTACTAAGTAAAGATCAACTTTGTTGCAGCCTGATCCATCTAAACACGAGGCCGGAGCCAGCAATAAGGTGTTCCACCCTCAGAGGAGCGACAAGACTGCCGGTAGCCCCCGATCACCGAAGCGAGGCAAGACTTAGAATAGATCCCAAAGTTTTAGTCTTCGTTGAAACTCTCTACTCGAGATTGGGGCGGGAAATAGCCGAGCTTCTAGTTTATAATCGAATAAAGTGAGTATTCCATCCATCTTATAAATTGCATTATCATTTTCAATAAAATATCTAGGATTTATGGTTTAGAAATGAGTTTTTAATATTTTAAAATAAAAAAATGCTCTCCGATTAATTAAAGCGTTTACAAATTGTATCAATTCGAACATGGATTATTTAAGTTTTGTATAAAATGTTAAGTTAAATCTAAAACCATTTATGTCATAAAATTTCAGGAAGAAGGTCATAGTTTTCCTGGGTACTAAAAAGCGATTTGCACCAGATGGTGCTTGGTTACAGCTTCACATAAACAACACCACTACTCGAGTAAAATCATGAATAGGATTATACATCATACATACTATCGAATGAAAATATTAAACTTTTTTTATTACAATGCGAACATTAATTAATTACTTCAATTTGCAATCAATATTGATTTATTTATATTATTTGATGATAAAGAGAATGGTTAGAATTCTGCAGGATTGCCCAATGACCTTCAGGAACATCATAGTTTTATAGGATTGCTTTGTGTTCTTTAGGAATACCTATATAGTTCTATAAGAACACCTAGGGGTTCCATGGGACTGCCTAGTGTTCCTCAGTAGCGTCTACACTTCGATATGACTGCCTAGTATTTCTCAGTAATACCTAAAGTTCCGTAAGACCGCCTAGTGTTCCTGAGGAACGCCTAGACATTCCGCAGTATTACCTAATATTCCTTAGGAATGCTTAGTATTCCTCAGGAATACCTAAAGTTCCGTAGGACTGCCTAGTGCTCCTTAGGAATGCCTAGAGTTCCTCAGGAATGCCTAGAGTTTCATAAGAACATCTAGAGCTTCCGCAGAACTGCCCAGCATTCTTTAAGAATTTCTAGTATACTTTAGGAATGCCTAATGTTCCTTAGGAATACCGAAAGTTCCTTAGTAATACCTAAAGTTCCTTAGAACCGCCTAGTGCTCTTGAGGAACGCCATGACATTCCGCAGAATTACCTAATATTCCTTAGGAATGCCTAGTGTTCCTTAGGAATGCCTAAAGTTCCGTAGGACTGCCTAGTGTTCCTCAGGAATGCCTAGAGTTTCTCAGGAATGTCTAAAGTTTCATAAGAACATCTAGAGCTTCCGCGAACTGCCCAGCATTCTTTAAGAATTTCTAGTGTTCTTTAGGAATGCCTAATGTTCCTTAGGAATACCGAAAGTTCCGTAGGACTGCCTACTATTCCTCAGTAATACCTAAAGTTCCGTAGGACCGCCTAGTGCTCTTGAGGAACGCCTAGACATTCCGCAGAACTGCCTAATATTCCTTAGGAATGCCTAAAGTTCCGTAGGACTGTCTTGTGTTCCTCAGGAATGCCTAGAGTTTCATAAGAACATCTAGAGCTTCCGCAGAACTGCCTAGCGTTCTTTAAGAATATCTAGTGTTCTTTAGGAATGCCTAATGTTCCTCAAGAATGCCTACGGTTTCATATGAGTGCCTAGTGTTCCTCAGTAATACCTAAAGTTCCGTAGGACCGCCTAGAATTCCTGAGGAATGCCTAGACGATCATCAGAATTACCTAGTATTCCTTAGGAATGCCTAAAGTTCCTTAAGAATATCTAAAGTTCCGTAGGACTGCCTAGTGTTACTCAGGAATGCCTAGAGTTTCATAGGAACACTTAGAGCTTCCGTAGAGCTGCCTAGTGTTTTTTAGGAATGCCTAGTGTTCCTTAGAAATTCCTAGATTCTCGTAAAAATGCCTAGAGATTTTTTGAAATGTCTATAGTTCCATAAGTTTACCTAGTGTTCCTCAGAGATGCCTAAAGGTCCTAATATTCTAAGAAATCTCTAGTATCCCAAGGAATGCTTTGTATTCTAAAGAATACTTGGTATTCTAAGGAATCCCTGGTAATCTAAGGAACACCTAATATTACAAGGAATCCCTAGTGTTCCCAGGAATCCCTAGTATTCAAAATAATTCCTAGTAGTCTAGGAAATACTTAGTATTAAAAGCAATCCCTAGTGTTGTAAGGTATCCCTGGTATTCTAGAAAGTACCCAGAACTCTGCTAAAAAAATTTTTTAAATCTACCCCCCCCCCCCTTAAAAAATTATTACCTATAACGAAATGATTGAAATGATTGCCTAGTTTATGGGAAAATAAACGCCCTTCAACACTTATCTCGGAAAATTCTCTAAGATTATTTGAGGAATTAAAATATCATATCGGGGTGAAAATATCGATAGGTGGTAACCACACCTGAATGTGATTATCGATTATGATGGCTGCACCGGATATAAAGTAAGGGTGGCATCACAAGCTTCGCTGAAGCGCTTGTATACGTACCCCCTCATGCATTATTTGTATGAAGGCTCTGATCACTCCTATGTATGCGTCGGCTGGCTTTCCGTTTATCGGACCTACCATGTTCTCATTGCCAATGCCAATCCTGGATTGCACGAAAGCTTATAAAATAGCGAGCTTGTTCAATAGCCGGACATTTAATTACAGTGTCGTCATTATTTTATTACTCTATTTAATTATGTTCTTCGGAAAATTGAAACTAGCACTGTCATTAATTGTAGAAGTTTATGCAATTATAAGAAAAAAAGTCATGGTGAAGGAAAATGGTAAAGGGAAATTAAGGTAATGGGAAATTGAAAAGGGAAATCATGGTAAAGGGAAATTCGAAAGGGAAATGGTAAGTGATATGATGATATCATTATCATTATAATTTCCCTTTACCATAAATTCCATTTCACAATTCCCTGTACCATTTCCCTTTCTAATTTCCCTTTGCTATGATTTCCCTTTACTGTTTCCCTTCACCATAATTTCCTTTATCATGGTAAAGGGAAATTGAAAAGGGAAATCATGATAAAGGGAGAATGGAAAGGGGAATGGTAAAGGAAATCATGGTAAAGGGAAAATGGAAAGGGAAATGGTAAATGAAATCATGGTGAAGAAAAATAGTAAAGGGAAATGTTAAAGGGTAATCAGAACTGGTAAAGGGAAATGATAAAAGAAATCATGGTAAAGGGAAATTGGAAAGGGAAATCATGGTAAAAGGAAATGATAAAGGGAAATCATGGTAAAGGGAAAATGAAAAGGGAAATGGTGAAGGGAAACAATAAAGGGAAATGTTAAAGGGTAATCAGAACTGGTGAAGGGAAATTGGACAGGGAAATAGTACACGGGATTGGTAAACGGAATTCATGGTAAAGGGAAATTGGAAAGGGAAATCATGGTAAAAGGAAATAATAAAGGAAAATCATGGTAAAGGGATAATGAAAAGGGGAATGGTAAAGGAAATCATGGTAAAGGGAAAATGGAAAGGGAAATCATGGTGAAGGGAAAGAGTAAAGGAAAATGTTAAAGGGTAATCAGAACTGTTAAAGGGAAATGATTGTAAAGAGAAATTGGAAAGAGAAATAGTACAGGTAATTCGTAAATAGAATTCATAGTAAAGGGAAATGATAAAGGAAATTATGGTAAAAGGAAAGGATAAAGGGAAATCAATTGTAAAGGAGAATTGGTAAATGGAAATGGTAAAAGAAATTGGTAAAAGAAAATCGGTCAAGGAAAATCATGTTAAAAGGAAATACATGGTAAAGGGAAATCATGGAAAAGGGAAATTGGAAAGGGAAATGGTAAAGGGAAATTGGAAAGGGAAATGATAAAGGAAATCATGGTAAAAGGAAATGATAAAGGGAAATTGGAAAGGGGAATGGTAAAGGAAATCATAGTAAAGGAAAAGAGTAAAGGGAAATGTTAAAGGGCAATCATACTAAAAGGAAATGATAAAGGGAAATTGTTTATGTTTATGTATTTTTTTTATGAAAATCGATGTATCACTGATTTTTTCAGAAACTATCTCTCCTACAAAAAAATGCTTGAAATAAAAACTCAGTATTTCAGCCGAATATTGCTTCGAGTTTCCAATTTGTTATTTTCTTCCTCCGTTTTAAAGCAAATATAATATGAATTCGGATTTCCACGTTCTTGTCGCAAATCCAACTTTAGTTACATTCTGCAACTCTCTTGTGTGAAAGAGATTTCGTCTAAAAAACGAAGCTTGTTGAATGTGAAGAACATCTAGGTTTCTGTTCACAGGAAGCATCACTGTAGTTTACTAAAGCAGACGTCGTATACTATACAGTATACATGTATGACTCTGCATGCTCGTAGCTCATTGGCATGTGTCCAGCATCGAAAACTGAGACTACCGTTTCTCCTGAATGCATCTTTTTTGCTTATTTTGTCCCTCTGTTGCAAAAAAGAAAAAAAGAGACATAAAAGACGTTTTTTATATTTCTCCTATTCTCATGCGAAGTCATTTTGAAGATCAATATTTCAGAATAGTATCTCGCTTTTCTCTTTCAACAAATTGGAAAAACTTTCAAAGGAGTATTACTTAAATCTGCAAAGTTTCTGAAGAAAATGTAAATAAACTCAGGATCATTAGAAATATGTGAGATAAAGTTAGTGCCCCGGTGTGAGAAATAGGAAAGAGTACAACTGGAAATAAAATGAATAACGACATTATTAAATTCTCATATCAATGTTCCCTGTGATAAAGATAAATCTGGGAGGTATAAAAGGAAAACGAAAATTAAATCTGCTCTCCGTCAAGAATAGTTGTTATGAATGAAGCGAAAAAAACATAATTTAAGACTATATAAAAATCTATATAACTTACTTGAATTTAATCATACACAGTTAGCGAAAATTCCTTAAATGCTAAATATTTTTACAGAACATAATTCCTCTAGAATTAGATCTCTCGAAATTTAGGTATTAGTTTCTTAGGAATTCCAGAATCACTATACTTACTTCTGAAAGTGTTTCAAAACGTTTGTTCAACTTTTCAATGATCCTACTGTCGACAATTAACATTTTCATCTTTCCCACAGGCAACAATAAACATTTTCCAATCATTTTTGAAATTATCTGTTAATGAAATTCATTTGGTGGAACTATCAGACTGTAACATTATTAATTCATATCCATAATTACATATGCCTGTTAATCATGTCCAAACTTGATCATCGATACTACACAGTCATAAAGCGACAAATGTCCGGAAACGTGCATTAGACTACAGACATGATACTAGCACTTCTCATTGATCATATGCAACCGGAGATGTGTGGCGTACGTTAAATTGATACACGTATTTATTACTTGTCATACATCAACGACACTCCGACGTCAATTTTACCTCCCCCACTTTCCCCCGTCTCGTCCGGAAACAGATTACCTCACATTTGCAAATTTCAATATTGTTCATGTCAATGCGCTCCTTATTGTATCTCAAGATAGCCCCTGACATCAGGAATGATAGATGTTCCTTGAAATTGGCCAAGGAAATTACAAAAATGCTGGATATGCTGTATGAATTTAAATATTCTGAGGAATACTATGGATTCTATGAGGTCATAGATATTATATAGAATCCTAGGACTTCTATGGAATCCTACGAATTCTATAAAATCCTAGAGATATTATGGAATCCGAGGGGTTATATGGAATCCTAGGGATTCTACGGAATCCTAGGGATACTATGGAATTCTAGGGATTCTATAGAGTCCTAGGGATTCTATGAAATCCTAGGAAGTCTATGGAATCCTAGGGATATAATGGAATCCTAGCGCTTCTATGGAATCGTAGGGACTATGTAGAGTCCTAGGGATTATATTGAATTATAGGGAAATGTATGAATGCCTAGGGATCCGATGGAATCCTAGAAATTTTGTGGAATCTTATGAATTGTATTCAATTTAGGACTTCTATAGAATTCTAGGGATTATATGGAGTCCTAGGGATTATATGGACTCCTAGGGATTGTGTAGAATCGTAGGGATTTTGCGTAATCTTATGGATTGTATGCAATCCTAGAGCTTCTATAGAATTCTAGGGAATATCTGGAGTCCTAGGGATTATATGGAGTGCTAGGGATTATCTTAATCCTAGGGATCACATGGAATCCTAAGTATTCTATGGAATTCGAGGGATTATATGGAATCATAGGGATTCTATAAAATCCTAGAGATATTATGGAATCCGAGGAATTCTATAAAATCCTAGAAATATTCTGGAATCCGTGGGATTCTATGAAATCCTAGGGATTCTACGGAATCATAGGGATACTATGGAATCCTATCGCTTCTTTGGAATCGTAGGGACTATGTAGAGTCCTAGTGAATTGTATTGAATTATAGGGAAATGTATGGAATCCTAGCGATTTTGCGGAATCTTATCAATTGTATGCAATCCTAGAGCTTCTATAGAATTCTAGGGAATATCTGGAGTCCTAGGGATTATATGGAGTGCTAGGGATTATCTTAATCCTAGGGATCACATGGAATCCTAAGTATTCTATGGAATCCTAGGGCTTCTATGGAATTCGAGGGATTATATGGAATCATAGGGATTCTATAAAATCCTAGAGATATTATGGAATCCGAGGAATTCTATAAAATCTTAGAAATATTCTGGAATCCGTGGGATTCTATGAAATCCTAGGGATTCTACGGAATCCTAGGGATACTATGGAATCCTATCGCTTCTTTGGAATCGTAGGGACTATGTAGAGTCCTAGTGAATTGTATTGAATTATAGGGAAATGTATGGAATCCTAGCGATTTTGCGGAATCTTATCAATTGTATACAATCCTAGGGCTTCTATTGAATTCTAGGGAATATCTGGAGTCCTAGGGATTATATGGAGTGCTAGGAATTATATTAATCCTAGGGATCACATGGAATCCTAAGTATTCTATGGAATTCTAGGGCTTCTATGGAGTCCTAGGAAAATATATTGAATCTTAGGGCTTCTATGGAATTCGAGGGATTATATGGAATCATAGGGATTCTATAAAATCCTAGAGATATTATGGAATCCGAGGGATTATATAAAATCCTAGAAATATTCTAGAATCCGTGGGATTCTATGAAATCCACGGGTTTCTACGGAATCCCAGGGATACAATGGTATCCTAGGGATTCTGTGGAGTGCTAGGGATTCTATGAAATCCTAGGGAATCTATGAAATCCGAGGGATTCTATGAAATCCTAGGGATTCTACGGAATCTTAGGGATACTATGGAATTCTAGGGATTCTATAGAGTCCTAGGGATTCTATGAAATCCTAGGAAGTCTACGGAATTCTAGGGATACAATGGAATCGTAGGGACTATGTAGAGTCCTAGGGATTATATTGAATTATAGGGAAATGTATGAATGCCTAGGGATCCGATGGAATCCTAGAAATTTTGTAGAATCTTATGAATTGTATTCAATTTAGGACTTCTATAGAATTCTAGGGATTATATGGAGTCCTAGGGATTATATGGACTCCCAGGGATTGTGTGAAATCCTAAGGCTTCTATGGAGTCCTAGGAAAATGTATTGAATCTTAGGGCTTCTATGGAATTCAAGGAATTATATGGAATCCTAGGGATTCTGTGGAATCCTAGGGCTTCTATGGAGTCCTAGGAAAATATA
This sequence comes from Synergus japonicus, assembly GCA_900474275.1. Classification (NCBI taxonomy): domain Eukaryota; kingdom Metazoa; phylum Arthropoda; class Insecta; order Hymenoptera; family Cynipidae; genus Synergus; species Synergus japonicus. The sequence goes on from UCOH01011993.1 coordinate 24,616, forward strand.
TTGAATCTTAGGGCTTCTATGGAATTCGCGGGATTATATGGAATCATAGGGATTCTATAAAATCCTAGAGATATTATGGAATCCGAGGGATTATATAAAATCCTAGAAATATTCTGGAATCCGTGGGATTACATGAAATCCTCGGGTTTCTACGGAATCCCAGGGATACAATGGTATCCTAGGGATTCTATGGAGTGCTAGGGATTCTATGAAATCCTAGGGAATCTATGAAATCCTAGGGATTCTATGAAATCTTAGGTATTCTACGGAATCCTAGCAATTTTGTGGAATTTTATGAATTGTATGCAATCTTAGGGCTGCTATAGAATTCTAGGGAATATGTAGAGTCCTAGGGATTATATGGAGTCCTAGGGATTATTTGAAATCCTAGGGCTTCTATGGAGTCCTAGGAAAATGTATTGAATCTTAGGGCTTCTATGGAATTCGAGGAATTATATGGAATCCTAGGGATTCTGTAAAACCCTAGAGATACTATGGAATCCAAGGGATTCTATAAAATCCTAGAAATATTATGGAATCCGTGGGATTCTATGAAATCCTCGGGTTTCTACGGAATCCTAGGGATACAATGGTATTCTAGGAATTCTATGGAGTCCTAGGGATTCTATGAAATCCTAGGTATTCTACGCAATCCTAGCAATTTTGTGGAATCTTATGAATTTTATGCAATCCTAGGACTTCTATAGAATTCTAGGGATTATATGGAGTCCTTGGGATTATATGGAATCCTAGGGAATGTGTAGAATTCTAGGGATTTTGTGCAATCTTTTGGATAGTATGGAATCCTAAGAAATTTGTAGAATCAAGGGGATTTTGTGGAACCTTATGGATTTTATAGAATTCTAGGGCTTTTATGGAATCCTAGGGATTATATGGAGTCCTAGTGATTATATGGAATCCTAGGGATTGTGTGGAATCCTAGGGATTTTGCGTAATCTTATGGATTATATGGAATCCTAGGGCTTCTATAGAATTCTAGGGAATATATGGAGTCCTAGGGATTATATGGAGTGCTAGGGATTATATAAAATCCTATAAATTCTATGGAATCCCAAAGATTTTGTGGAATCTTAAGGATTCTACTTGTTTTCGTGAAATACTAGGGACTACTAGGGATTCTACAGAATACTAGAATTCAATGTGAAAAATATTAAGGAATCTCTGAAACACTATGGAGTACACCAAACATTGAGGATTTTATGGAATACTAGGCATATGCAATATTATGAGTACCTCGGAATCATAGGTATTCCGTGGAATCATAGGTATCCTGAGGAATCCAAGAGATTATAAGGATTTCTTGATATTCTATGGAACTATAGGGATTCTAGCATTCTATCGAATATTAGAATTCTATGGAATCCATAGGATTTCCAGAAAATTCAAGAGATTCCGTGGAATATTAAGGATTCACTAGTGGGGTATATTAATAATAAGGAACACTGTGGAGCCCATGGAATATCTGGGATTTTCTAAAAAAAAAAAAATTGGGAAACAATGCTCCACAGAAAAAACCTCGACTTTGATTAAAATGCGAGAGGAACTATAAAAAGGGCACGAAGGGTGAAAGACTCAGGGGCGTATTCATTAAGATAATCACCCGACTCAAATAAACCCCGAGTCGAACGAGTTTGTGGTCGATGAACTGGCATTGCTGGCTGGTATTTTAAACCATTGCTGGATTACCGAGTCGGCCTAATACCCCTGCGGTTTCGCCTCATTATCTGGATGTCTATTAATTTGAAACGGCTCAATACGCGCTCTATTTTTGTTTTCCAACTGCCATTAACTGTCAATCATTCTCATCTCTTCAGTTTTGTTAATTCGATGGAATTCTATTTTCAAAGAAAATAGAAGCAAAGCTTTATTATTTTTCGTTTCAGACTTCTTCACTAATTCCTCTCTTCACGTCAGCTTCTTTTTAATCCCTCATATTCGGCCTGAAGGAATTTATCTAATCTGAAAATGCGTGGAAAGAATTTAAGTCAGCTTTTCTACTTTTTTTTATCATTCGGTACATCAAACCATCTGAACATACCCGCTTACAGTCCGACAAGCATGTACGTATCCGGAGGACACAACGCCAGCAAAAGAATCCGCGATGACAGGCGTACGATGTTACATGCGAGAAACTAGAGAAACAGGACAGCTTGTCATCCCTGTGAGATACCAGCAGAAAGGGAAGAGAAAATAGAAACAAAGAAATATAGAGACTAGGTTCTCAAAATGTTAATGGTACTTTATAATTTAGAATTTTATTATTATTAAAAGAAAATTACTTTTTTTAATCCAACTCTCAAAATAAGTGTAATATCTCATTTGATACCGAAATAGAAACTGAAAATATCTAAACGAGCGAAAAGACAAGATAGTATTTAAATTTTTTTATATGGACGTTACACCTCCCCCCTTAATTCAAACATGGGAATTAAATCTACATCTTCAGTACAAAAGTTTTTAAGTTATTGCCATTTTTTTTTTATTAATGTGACAAGAATCATAAGATATATTACAATTTCATATTTTTCCGTCACTGAAAATAATCACGTGTCTCAAATTAATTCCTACACCGTCTGATGTCCCTAGAGTGACCTCCTATCGGTCTAAACGTGTCTCGGCCCAGCATCTATGCAAATCACGTACCTGTCCAAAATTACTTCCACGTGATCTCTCTGATTTCGAAAATTACTAGGATTTCTAGGGAATATTAATAATTCTAGGGAAGTTTAGGATTTGATCTGTTCTCGATTTCGAATTCCAGTTCTCAGTTGACCTCCAGCCGTTTACAAATGAAAAGGAATCATCGTGTAAAGTTTTTACGTGGTCGTGTATCTTTTTTCTCCGGCAACGGGACTCACGGGAAAAGCTCGACGGAATATAAATTAGGCTCTGTGCATAGTATTATTCACTTGGCTGGAGTGAACGATTTACTGCGAAAAGCAACGAGTTGAACTCGATTTTTACTGAAATGGTCGCTTTTTCTCGATTTGAATAAGGGACGATGTAAATTTCGCCTGAGGGTAGGAAACTCGCCTCACTGGATTTTGTGACATAATTGTGAAAAAGGTGATGGAAATCGAAAAATACTGTTGTAAATTTGAGGTCAGTTCTTTACTTCACCGATAATTCACAAATTTTCCGCCAGATGGCTACAATAAAGAGTTTCTCACAAGTGCTGCAAGTCTCTTTGTCATTTCTGGTTTTAAGGCATTCCAAATTAGTTTTCATGAAATGCGGTCGATTATTCTGTATTTTAGTGGAGCATCCACATATAGTTTGTAGCCAAAATAAATGCCATAATTTGACGATGAAGGTATTGAACCGAGAGTCAGTTAACCAAAGAGACACGGCGAATAATTAACGCAATTTCCATACGTTCATTACCGGTAAATTAGTAAGCTCAGTGGTGACTTGGTTGCAACAATATTTCATAGAAGAATCGAATAATAGCGGATTATAGATGGAAATTATTCAGTCATTTTCATTCAGTGGGTATTTCTTTAATTTATTCATTAAAGCAACTATTTAAGGAACGAGGACGTATATATAGAGCTTTATTAAATCATAGAGAAGTTTAATAATAACTAAAGGAATTATAGCGCTTGTCCAGATTTAATAAGTGAAGTACATTTATAGTGAATATGACACATAAAATATCCAATTACTATCCTTTGAAAAGCGAGGTCGCTGACACACCCTGCCATGAATCGAAGTTGGCTTTATGAACTTTCAGAGCTTCCCCGAACGTGTAACCTCAATTTATGAAACTTGTGACCCTTCTCGCATCCCTGATTTACTAAATGAGCTTTATTTTTCATCCCTTTAATATTTCACGCCCTACCAAGTGTTAAAAAATTTTATTATAAATACAAATTCTAGTATTTATTTATTTATTCTACTACTTATATATATATATATATATATATATATATAGGTACATTATTTATTTATAACTAAATAGCAGCACCATCTAAATAACTCGAGTATTATTATTTGCAATGCCGTAATTAAGCTTCTCTGATAGTTGGCTTAGTTTGTACAGAAAAGCAGAGATCTAGTCACGGCAGGTGTGGCTCAAGACATTGTGGTTACAAAGACAATACGGTTACCGGAAGACGTATTAATTTCACCTCGCTAGTCACGTGGGTAAATCCTTATCTGCAGCAGTCTATTTCTAACACTTTCGTGATCGTCCAAATGATAAGATGTGTCTCTGCATGAAACAAAGCCTCTTCCAACCCTTTCAAAAAAAAACTGGAAGGGGGCTTCATTAAAAGGAGCCGGGTGTGACCGATTGCATCCCTGTGAACAGTTTCACCCCTACTCCCTTGTCGGAGCCCCTCAATTATTTGAGGAGCCATCTGGTCATACCCCATTTTTATAGGGATCTCCTCTTAGAAAACATTAACTGGGAAAAGTATCTGGAATTTGCATTAGGTATGACCAGTCACACCCCTATGTCTAGTCACACCCATATACCTAGCCACGCTCCTATGTTTAGCCACGCCCCTATGACTAGGTGTGACCAGGAATTGGATTCTCATAGGGGCCTCCTCTTAGAAAACATATCACAACTGGGAAAAGTCTCTGGAATTTGGATTAAGTGTGACCTGTCACACCCCAATGACCAGTCACGCCTCTATAACCAGTCATACCCCTATGCCTGATTTCACTAGGAGAGGAATTCAATCACACCCCTATTCATAAGCGCATCTAGGGTTTTCGGGCGAGGTGTGGCCAAGAATTTAATTGGGGTGTGACCACATACGCCCTTATGTTCAGTCACACCCCATAATTTCTCAAAGATCCCCTCTCTCGTCCATGAAGGGGCCCCTGCGGTCACACCCCTATTTAACGAAGACCCATCCTCCTAAAAACGACAAATTGAGAGGGGCTCTGGGAAAGCGGTTAGGGTATGACCAGACGCCCCCTTTGGTCTCCCCCCCTTCCCCACCACACTCTCCAGATGAGCCCCCTCTTTTATTAAATTTCCAGAAGCAGGAGTTACTCCCACTCGTTTGGTATTGATTATGCTAAATATTTTTGTGTTGAATTAAACTAAATAAAAACGGCTCAATTGGAACCTTCTGAGTGGAGGTCTTTTGAAGCTTTGACCTTTTGAACAGCCATCATTAGTGGCCAACCTTTCAATGCCAACTCGAACTCAGTTTTCTACCTTTTTAATTTTCTAATACTCAGAAGTGTGCGCAGCAATCTTCCATTATACTGATGACAAAGAGGAGCCCTAGGATTGAAGAGCTGCTGAGGCTGGGTTAAGAGTTTGCCGGGAAGAGGGGCGAGGGGGGAGGGGGAGGGGTTCAGGAGGGGGTAAAGGGAGGCACAACGAAATCCAAGAAGAAAGCGACAAGACCGGGGAATTTAAGAAAATAGGATTGGTCTAAAGCGAGCGTTATGGCGGTTGGCACGAAGAAAAGGATGGTTTTTGTCAAGACTAGACTCAAGCATCTCTTTATATCGGGCAATGGAATCTAATTTGAAAGGATCTGGCCTCAGTGCCGGTATTGTGCCAAACCTCCGAGGATGCTGCGATTCACATTTGCATTATTGTCGGGGTATTTGCGAGAATTCGCTAAATAAAATGTCTCTTTGGTATTCATTTGAAAAGTTTGAAGAGTTTGGTAAAGAAAAAAAATAGAGAGATTGATAGAGGCGATAGAAATTAAGAAGAATAACATAGTAAAAAAACTAACGTCCTAACGAACAATTAAGGCAATAATTACTTTCCGAGAGTTTTTAACTAATGTTGCTTTCGAAATTCCCGGATAGTGGATAATTAATCTTACTTTGTTTCATTCAGCTGGAGGGTGGATCTCTGCACTTAGGCTACAAATTACTAAAGGCGGTTTTCCTCGGTGAAATAAACTAAGAAACGCCAGAGAGAAAAGGGAAAAAGCGAGGAAAAAAGCAGCGAGTCTCGAAAAAGCAGAGCTTTCCAGCTAGGATTGGAATAACTGTTGTTTTTCCTCGAGGGGCAAAGCAAACACAATTTCTTTGGTCCCTCCACCGAAAGAGGCCCTTTTAAGAGCAATACTAACATTGCCGAGTATTTTCTCAGATAAATATAAACTCAGAAAAGCAATATACGAGCAGAGAATATAAATTGACATTTTTAAAATGTATCTCACTCAGTCGCCGCGAGGTGGTTGCGCGCCTTTCTCACAAGTGGTTTTAACTCACAAGTATATTTTAAATTATAATCAGTTCCTTCTGCTAATCTGAAGGAGTAATTTTAAAAAATCTCAAAGAATCTTTTCCTCATCCAACATAACTCTCGTTTAATTTCTCATTTAATTTCTGCGAAACTTCAACAAAGGAACTCCTCCTTTTTTCATGCCGTCAGGGGGCAGCACTCTTAATTAAAAAACCGAGACCCATTGAAATGTTTTCCTTTCATAAAGGAAAATCAATTCTATCTGCGAAATAGAAATTTACTTAAAATTCTAATTCTAAGGAAGGAGGGACGGGTCAGTTTTAGCGTAACTGTACGTTTGATCGTAACGAGGTTCGTGAATGGTATTGTTGGTGACGAGGGCGAGTAAGTAACGGGGAGAAAAGCAGAAAGGCTTTACTCTCTCGCTCTCTCTCTCTCTTTCTCTCTGTCTCTCTTTACGCCTGCCCGGTTAATTAATGTCGAGTAAAAAACGAATGGTGCATCGCGACGGGTCGCCTCCCTCACTCAGGATCTGATAATAAATTCTGTCGCCTGGCGCTTTCGAGGGGCACCGTTTACGAACGGAAAATGGCCTAACATATAGAGACCGGAGAATGCGGTCTTGTCGGAAAGAGGATTACGATTCTTTTTTTCTGCTTCCCAATAAATCCAGAAACTCGGGCCGCCTTTACGGTCGCCACTGCTCAACCACCCATCCCACACCACGTATCCGAACCCACCACCTCACTGAGTTGGGAAAATGCATTAGTATTCCAACGCGATGCAGGAGACTTTATTCCAACAATAAAATCCTTTATCGCGCGGATACGAGGATTGACGCGCGACCCTTCTTTTATTTTTTAAATAAAACTTGAGGGATTTCAAAAAACAGGCGCTTCGGAATTTAGATCTCTTTATCTTGTTAATCGTGGAGCTTCTGTTGTTTTAGTACTCGACTATGTATAATTCCACATTTCACATTTCATAATGCAAGTTTATCTATTCTAAAAAGATGATAGAGTCGAATAAGTCGAAATATCGTAACGCCTATTCCGCACTCCTGATTCGTCGTGTAAGTATCGATAGTGATTTTCGACAATCGATACTTGCCGAATTGTAAATTCTACACGTGAATTGAATTTGAAATTTTCAATCTGATTTCGTTAATAATCATTTTATCACGAGTTTAAATTCAAAATACATTGAAAAGAATAGGAATTTTATGGAATTTTAAAGAATTTCAAGAAGTTTCTGGGAATTTTTAGAATTTTTCACGACTTTGATCAGATTTCAATCGGACTTCAAAAGGTACTTTTATTACTTTTAAAAAATGTATTTTTTGTGATTTAAATAAGGAATTTAAAACTTTATAGGGGATTTTATTGAGGAATTTCAAAAGCTTTTTATGATTTTTAAAAGATTTTGTAGAATTTACAAAGATTTCGCAGATTTTTGTCAAATTTTAAGAGTTTTCAAAAAGCTGTAAATTTTTTAAAGGTTTTCAAGAAATTTTTCGATTTTTAAAAGATATTGTGAAATTTTTATGGATTTGATGGAGTTTCACAAGATTTCTAATAATTTACATAGAAGTATTTCAAGAGATTTTTCTAATTTTTAAAAGATTTAGTGTAATTTTAAAGAATTTCATGTAATTTGATAAGATTTCTGATGATTTTAAGGGATTTTAAATGTGAAAGAATTTCAAGAGGTTTCTAGGAATTTTTAGAGATTTGCATGTATTTTAATGTTAAAACTTTCATGAAATTTGATGAAATCTTTAATGATTTTAAAGTGATTTCGAGGGATTTTTCTGATATTTAAATGATTTTGTTAGAATTTTAAAGGATTTCATGGAATTTGATAAGATTTCTATGTAATATTTTTAAGGGATATAAAAGATATAAAGAGATTTTTAATGTTACTGTAAAATTTCAAGAAATTTTTTGGGAATTTTAAGAGATTTTCATGAATTTTAAAGTAGATTTCAGAAGATTTATGAGTTTGAAAATTTTTCTGGAATTTTTAAGGATATAAAAGGGATTTGAATTGCTATCGTTGGATTTAAAAGAATCTCAAGATGTTTCTGAAAATTTTAAGAGATTTTCATGAAGTTTAACATAGATTTTAAGAGATTAGAGAAATAAAATAATAATTAAAAATTTTTTTGTTTCTGTTTCAGATATAAAGTGGAAGTAGCTGGAAAGTCTTTACCGGTGTTGACAAACCTCGACAAGGGCCGCTATGGGGTGCTGGTTTTCGAAAATTTGAATAAATATCTTCAGATGGACAAATGGAATCGGGAGTTGCTCGATAAATATTGCAGAGAATACTCAGTAGGCATTGTGGGGTTCGCCCCACCGGGAGAAGAGAGCCTTGTTGGTGCTCAGCTCAAGGGCTTTCCACTTTTCATACATACAAATCTGAGACTGAAGGTTCGTCCTCTTTGACGTCACTTCTCTATTCATTTTTCATAAATATTGATGTACTATGAACCCACTTCCATTTCACTTAGCCCGGCTAAAAATTCCCCTCGTATACGACAAAGTTCTTGTGAACATTCATATTCTCGACAAACATTAATTCTCTTCAAATTGTCACATTTTGTATTCACATCTGTAATGCTTATTCCTTATTCTTTAGTATATATATAATTTAGTAGATATAATTATTTCAAATTTACTTATTTTTTTTATCTGTTATGTGATCTGTAATTATTTGAAACGAGTTTTCAATAAAAATCGTGATTGAAATTGTTTTAGGATGCCCAGCTGAATGCAGCGTCGCCCATTCTGAGATTAACAAGGGCGGGTGAAACAGCCTGGGGACCACTTCCTGGTGGTGACTGGACCATTTTTCATCCCAATCATAGCACGTACGAACCCCTGGCCTGGGCTCATCGAGACAGTCTCGACTATCCAACCGATAAAAGTCCACTTGCGACTGTAATCCAGGTAGGGAATAATCTCTTGTAATTGGTTTTTCCCAAATTTTGTAGTTCGAATTAGAATTCACTTATTTAAGTTCACCATTCAATAAGATTACGATTATTATGATTACGATTTGATCCTTATTTGACTTCGATTATAATTAAGATTTCCCACTTCTTATTATTACAATTATTATGATTACGATTTGATCCTTATTTAACTTCGACTGTGATAAGAAAGTTTTTCCCACTCAATATTATAATTATTATGATTACGATTTCATTCTCATTTCGTTCGAATGTAAACCTGAAACCTCGTAAAAATGTAAACTCTGCTTTAAACTACAACTTGAAATTTAATTGCTCTCGAATTTCATTTAATTCTAAATTTGCATCACCATCCAGGAACTTCAATGGGAAGTAATTAATTCTGCAAATTTAATTACGAACTAAACCTGATTTATGTATAATGCTCCACTGATATATCTTTCTTTATTTATTTCTTTCAGTCCTGTTTATTTCTCCTCTCTGAGTTTAAAAGAAATGCGAAAGTTTTTCCGATTAGCGAACAACATTTCTCCCGCTTGCGTGACTTCATTCACAGAAAAATACCAATTAGGCGGTAATTGGCAGAGGCGATATTCGATTACGTTCTTGGCCTCTCCGCGCATCGGTGTTTGATAAAAGCCAATTAAGAGTTACACTGTTAATTGATGGAATTGTTCAAAAATCCCATTATTCTGGGAGCGAGGGTGTTGGATTGTTTATTTTTGTCTACACGTTAACACCCCCGGAAGTTCATTATTTGCTGTAAACAAGCAAATAAATAATTTCCTTTCATCGCTTCAAAGCGATGTGAAAGGAAATTTATAGTTGTTCATTTTTAGATTGCCTCGAATTTTCATTTTGCAACAACAGCGCCCGTCGATTCTCTTCTAATGCAGAAATCTCAATTACCAATTTACTTGTCCATCATGGCAGATTAATGTCCAATCATTCCAACATCCGGAAACTTCGTACCAGCCATAACAAAATTTATTGACCGATAAGGCAAATATTTTTTTTCTGCTTGCTCTGATCTTATCAGGTGAGTTGACCTCCAGCCTTATGGATTTCCGGGACGAGGATATATATTTTTATATTCCTGACGCATGGCCTTTTTCCGCAGTAACCTGGTCGTCCCTTGGGTGCACCTTACATTTACGGATCGGCGCTCGTCGTTCTCTCCAGGCGTGTTTCCATGGAATCTTGCAATCGCAAATTCCAGGGCGAATGTAAATGCTAGTCGGTCCGAGGGTTGTACGAATTGTTTTGCTCTCGTCGCACATCCCTCGCTGTATCTCTCCGGGTCTAGCCTAGCATCTCGATTCCACTATACTATTTCGTCCTCCCTATTTTCAACTGAGTGCAACACACTCGCGGAAATTCCTCATTTGTTTTATTTCACCAACGGAGTCCGACCTTATACCACCAAACACCCATCGCCCCCTTCCAGCTTTCCTTCCTTCCAACAACTCTAGCTTATTCCGGCTCTCGTTTTTCACAAAGCTTCCGAGACTTGCGCCATTTTACCGACAAAATAAGAATTGCGAGGGAACCGTACTTTTAGAAAAATGGCCAGCTAACAAACTGCTTACAGCGAAGAGGATGAATGCTCGTTGGTATTACTTTACTCGCGCTACGGTGTTCGTGATGTTAGTCGAGCTGGAAAAGTGAGAATTGCACGGAGAAACTTTTTATAGGAATATTTGTTACATTTCAGAAGGATGGCTCCAAAAAATATTAGAATTTTAGGAACAACCGAGGCGTAGCGTTCATGTATTCTAGTGCACTTGGAAATTGCCTTCAATATTTTTTGAGATTGTGTACAGTGATGTTCAACGTTGCCTTCCTCTGTTTTGTATTTTAAACTAAACGACCCAACCCTGTTTTGCATTAGAATCTTATGGAAAGCAGGGTGGGGTCGTCATGTTTAAAATACTAAACGAAGGAAGGCATCCTTGAACATTACTCTTCCTGCATTAATGCCTCCCTTCATAAACATGTCAACCCAACCCTGGTTTTTATAATATTCTAATGGAAACCAGGGTTGGATAAAAATGTTTGCAAAGAAAGGCACTAATGCAGGGTAGAGATCCCCAAGACAGAGTTGAGCCAACTTTAGTCCGATTTTGATTGGTGCTATATAATCAGAATCGGAAGTTCTAAAATACGCGCGATGATTGGTCAAATACAGTTGCTCGTATATCGATAATCGCGAGTTCAAATTTTAGACTCTGTCTCAACTCTGTCTTGAAGATCTCTAATGCAGGGCACTGTACAGTAGAATGCAGGAATGCCTTCCTTTGTAAACATGACAACCCAACCCTGGTTTCCATAAGATTCAAATGGAAACCAGGGTTGGGTTGACACGCCCACGAAGGGAGACATACACGAATCTCATTGTACAGTAATTGCGTTCCTGTTTTTCATTTTAAACGAAACGACTCAACCCTGGTTTCCTTTAGAATCTTATGGAAACCAGGGTTGGGATGTTTATTATAAATTACAAAACAAGCATCGCTGAACATTACAAAATTCCAATCAACCGTTCTGAAAATATACCCAACAAACGATTTTTGGAGATTTTATCGTGACCAAAGATGTAATTAACTCAGATGCGGTGCAGTACTGATCACAGCTGATCGCGCTTCTATATTCTTCGCGGGTAACTAAATTTGCTACGGGAGCAAAAGAGAAAGGTTTTTTGTCTCTTTTGTTCCTGTGGATAATTTAGTTATTCACTAAGAATATAGAGGCGCGATCAGCACAATAAATTATTCAGCTTTCGTAAAATAGAAACCCTGTTTATAATAATTAGTACGTCGCAATAATTAGAAATAAACAATTTGAAAAACTAACACAAATGGCTATATTATCTGTCAAGAGTGATTTGAGGAATTTTGATGTTGACAATATTACACTCGACCCTCCCAGTATTAAAGAAATCCAGAACAGCGGCCCTCGCAGTATTAACCAAATTCCCCTCTCTCAAATGTCACGTTACGCATGCGCAGTGAATGCGCAATTATCAAGTGCGATTTGAGAAAGCTGATAATTTTAGACAGTTTAATATTGCGAGAGGAATGCGGTTAATATTGCGAGGTTGTTCATATTGCGATAGTTAAAATTGGGAGAGTCGAGTGTAATTGATGAGCCGTTTAGTAATGCCAAAAATTGGTGTTGATGAAATTACTGAAGCTCCTTTGTTACAATTTTTAGAAACATTAAATCCTCCCAATTTACCTCCTCATGAATTACGATTAAGAATTAATTGTGTTGTTATGTTAATCAGAAATCTGTCTTTTAATTCCGGAATGCCTCGAAACTGTTCGAATTGATTCGAAATGAATTTCAATCCGGAACTGTCGCCAGGTTACCACTGCAGAATGAGGAAATATCTAATCAAATATTTTTTTCAATTTCAGGACCATGGAAGATACGATGGAATCCAACGGGTCCTATTTGGAGGCAGCCTTCGGTTTTGGCTGCACAAGCTTTTGCTGCTGGACTCGTTATCATATTTGTCTCATGGGCAGCTGAGCTTGAGCCTGAATCGGATGATTCTTGTCGATGTGGATGACATCTTCGTGGGAGAAAAAGGCACGAGGCTAAAAAAGGATGACGTCCTCGCGCTGTTAGCTACTCAGCAAAGGATACAAACTCTTGTCCCGGGGTTCAAATTCAACTTGGGGTTTTCCGGGAAGTACTTTCATCACGGAACATCCGAGGAGAACTTGGGGGACGACATGTTGCTGGAGAACGTCGACAGGTGCGAATTTAACTTCCCCACATATCCAATATCCAATATCCAAAAAGTTCAAAAGGTTTTCTCTGTAAGACGAGAATCTGTAAAATCAACCGGAATTACAATCGAACTTCGCGTTATTCCGACCGACACAATTTCTGAGAACGCAATAACTCGGGGAGCAATAACGTGAAGTCTGAGTGTAATTAAAAACTTCTTTTTCAGATTTACGTGGTTTTCCCACATGTGGAATCATCAGCAGCCACACCTGTACGAAAATGTAACTCATCTACAGCTGGACATGGCGCTGAATAAGCAGTTCGCAAAGGACCACGGGATCCCAACCGTGAGCGGATATAGCGTGAGTCCGCACCACTCGGGAGTCTATCCCGTCCATGAAGGTCTCTACGAGGCGTGGAAGAAAGTCTGGAACATTAAAGCAACCAGTACCGAGGAATATCCGCACTTAAGGCCGGCTCGCCTCAGGCGCGGCTTTATTCATCGCAACATTATGGTACGAGAATCATAAAAAGGGCTTTGGGTCTCTTTCCCTCGTTCCCCCTTAACTCAAAACTTTACGATGCGCTGCTATGTAATTCTTCAAAACAACAAAATTAAAGGAACGACGATAAAGTGACGCGGACTTCTTTCTTCTTGTTCTTGTCAAGCTTTACTTTTTACGATCGAAAGAAAATATATTCTTTCGAGTAAAAATGTAAACGCGGCAAAATGTGTAACTGAAGATTGTAATAGTTTAAAATGAAAGATGAGCATATTCCGAGAAATAATCTTATATTAATAATAAACAGTTTTTCATTGATATTAATTAATATGTCTATCTCTTAAGTCAACATTGTATACCTAAGAGAAAAATGTAGATATGATAAACTAATTTCATTCAAAGTGTCGCTTCGTAAGCAGAGAAAGATAACGCGGTCAAGTCTGTGACCTTTTCAAGAAAATAAAATACCTTGAGGAAAATTATGAGTCCTTATCGCGAGAAGAATTAATAAAGTAGTAGGAAGGAGTCGGGAAAAGTTTCTTTATTGTCGCGACTTTGAAAATCTTGATGCAATTGCTCTGGGTAAAACCAGCAGACAGTTTAGAGAAATTATGATTAACATTTTGTCATTTTTTTGTGGCAGGTTCTTCCCAGACAAACATGTGGTTTGTTTACACATACGATATTTATTGAAAGGTATCCGGGAGGCAGAGACAAACTTGACGAGTCTATTCAAGGCGGAGAGCTTTTTCAGACCATTGTTTACAACCCGGTGAGTGCAGACATGAATTTTTATTTAAATTAAAATACTACCAGAGTATTTATTTATTATTTATTATTACAGATTAACATCTTCATGACTCACATGTCGAACTATGGAAACGATCGCCTCGCTCTTTACACCTTTGAGTCAGTTATCAAATTTATCCAATGCTGGACAAATCTCAGACTTTCAAGTGCACCACCTTTGCAACTTGGAGAGCGGTACTTCCAGCTTTATCCAGAAGAGGCGGATCCTGTCTGGGGAGTAAGTTCCATTCGAAACTCAAGTTTATCTAGCTTATAATTATCTAGTTTATCCTTCTTATCCATAAAATTAACTTATTTCTTTTAAAGAATCCATGTGATGATCAGCGACACCAGAAGATTTGGTCGAGGAACAAAACCTGTGATCAGCTTCCTAGGTTTTTGGTGATTGGGCCTCAAAAGACGGGCACAACTGCCCTTTACACATTCCTCTCGATCCATCCGGCGATAAGCAGCAACTTACCAAGTCCAGATACTTTCGAGGAAATCCAGTTTTTCAATGGGAAGAATTACTACAAAGGCCTCGACTGGTATGCATCCAATTATATCAATCGTTTCATTTGAAATACACAGTATTAAAATTAAATTTTTAATTAAAACAAAGCTCCTCGTATCTTTAACTCTAAATTCTTTGTTTCCAGGTACATGAGCTTCTTCCCAGCTTCTAAGAATGAAAGTTCACGCTTCTTATTCGAAAAGTCAGCGACTTACTTTGACGGGGAGCTCGTTCCGAAAAGAGCGCACGCTCTTCTACCAAAAGCAAAGTTAATTACAATTCTGCTTTCACCGGCGAGGAGAGCTTACTCATGGTACCAACACACGAAAGTGCACGGCGATCCTGTCGCTAAAAATTATTCGTTCCATTCCGTCATCACGGCGAGTGACACTGCACCAAAGCCTCTTAGAGATCTTCGAAACAGGTATGAACCAAATTAAAAAAAAAACGGTGGAAAATCTTAGGCTGGAAAATATCAATAATAATTATTATTTTCAAGGTGTCTCAATCCTGGGAAGTATGCACAACATTTGGAAAGATGGCTTTCCTATTACGCCCCGCAGCAACTTCATATTATTGACGGTGAGCAAGTGCGGCAAAACCCAGTCGAAACTCTACACGAGTTGCAAAGGTTTTTAAAAATAACACCGGCCTTTAACTACTCGACGCACCTGAGATACGATCCGAAGAAGGGATTCTTTTGTCAGGTAACAAATGAGGATCGCACCAAGTGCCTCGGCAAAAGTAAAGGTCGACAGTATCCACCAATGGAGGAGAGATCGTTAAAATTATTGCAGGTAACTATAATTAGGGTCGATAGTACCTAGAACTCAGTGCAGATGTCGCCACTCGCGGTTTCCTATAATTCTACATTGTTCATGGTGATCAGCTATTGGCCAAACTTGGCGCATGCTCGGAAATCCAGCAAATAGCTGGACGCCATGAGTAGCGACATCTGCTATCAGTTTTGGGACCTACTTCCTTTAATATCAAAGAGATTATTGTATTGGAATATAAATTTACGAAACTAAAACCTTTTTTTATTTCAGAGGTATTACCTATCGCACAACACGGCCTTGGTGAAGCTCCTAAAGCGCCTAGGGCAAAAAACTCCGCAGTGGCTGAAAGACGACCTGACGGACACTGTGATGACATAGCAGACGCTAACCTCGTGAAACTTCTCCCAGGATCTGTCCAACACGACAGCTTCCGAAGTGCCGCGTTTCTTCGTCAAAGACTTGTAAAAACTAGCAATTAATAATTATCAATTGACAAATTTAAGAAGGGAATTGTACATTGAAGATTGAAGATTGAAGATTGAAGATTGAAGATTTGTAACTCTCCACTGTGGATATTTGAATAATTCGACAACTGGACATATTTCTTCCAGAGGGAGAAAAGAAAATTTGAAAGGCCTACCCAGTGGACGACGAGGTGGCCTAATTCGAGGAATCGAATGTGCCCGATGACTAGTCACTAAGTTTCACGATGGCAGCTTCAATCGGCTGCTGATCATTGTTATAAGCTATCCCTAATGTTATTATTAACATTTATTATTAACTGTTGTTGCGTTCAGTGTCCACGGATGTCCAGACCATTTATCAGACGTAATTCCATTTTCGGTAGGAAAGTCGAATTTCTTTGGTATGGTCTACTCTTTTCGAGTTCACCCGTCCGCAGGTGCCATTTTCTGCAAAATAACGCGTGACTTCTTTTTTAGGCGACCGAATTCAGAGTCTTTCGTCAGTAAAGAAATTATTTATACATACGCCGAGAGGTGGGGTAATAGTATATTATGCACCAAGGGGTAGAAGAGGAACTCCCTCTCTCCCATGACACATACGATACTTTTTGTAATAAATGTATTTTGGCCGTTAAAAAAATACTACAGCCGTTAAAATACTGTTTACTCCCTAGGGAGGAAAAGACTAGCGAATTCGGAAGCTTGTCATTCATGTACTTAAAAATTTTCCGAATTTAATAAATTGAAGTCACGCGATGGATTGTGAAGTCGTCCAAGAAATGTTTGAAAACCCAATGTACATTATTTCTAGGAATGATGACTGTGTGTATATTTTGACAATACTATTTTGAGAACGACTGCGAGAATCATGAATGAATGGTCGCGTTTGTAAAATGTGTAACGCGTTAATTTATCGTCGCAGCACAGATTTGTGATTTCTCCAATTTTGACGGAATTTAAGAGGATCAATTTAAAAACCTTTCCTGATATATTTTTTAAAATGATTGCTGAGAGGATAGACTTAAGGCGATACTTTTAGAACCTTATTAATATTTGAGTTTCTGAACTTATGTAAAATAAACTGTAAATTTATGGTAATATTCTTTATGGCCTTGGGAGATATTCAATTCTTACAATTTTCGAACGACTATTTTTAGAGATTGAAGTCTCAAGTAATTTTTTATTCACACTTCGAGATATTGTCTTCAATTTTAGTTGGGACTAAATTATTTATAATTTTTTTTTATTTGACGAAGTAATCTGGATTTTTAGAAGGCTCAAGTACCTTTAGATTATTTAGATAATTAATGCTGGGTGAAAATCCGAGAGGAAGTTACCGCCTGAAATTCCCATATCAGCTGTGACTGCATCGAGAAATAACGTGAAATGTAACTTACTGTACTTTTTGTAAAAAGAATTCGAGGGTTGCCATTGCATGCATTTTGCAATATGTATTCCTGCGCAAAATCACTGCGCGAAGCCATATTGTACGTTACTGATAGATTATAATGCCGTTTTATTGTTACGTTTGTACATTTGTTTTCTTTTTTATACTGTCAATCTACGATAATAATAACTGATCAATTTGTTTCGTCAATGATGCCTTGATTACTCCCACCTCGATAACTTTTTCCATTTTTCTTGTAAATAACAAATTGAGAGGCAGAGAATCAGTTCCACATTATTTTATGATTTATAATATTATATAATATGTCTATATAATTATTTATAAAATTGTTTTTTATCCTCAAATCGAAATTTAGTTCTCCGACTGCAAAATCTCGATTTTGTCGACTATCGACAAATTTTCCAAGAACTGAAGTAGAAATTTATAATTCCTCGTTTTCTTGCAAAATGGATTTCCGAGCAATGACAATTCTTTCAAATTACATAATGAGGACAATTCTTTCAAATGACTTTGATCCTATAAAAGTGTGTAAAAGAAAAGAATTTAATTTCTTGAATATATAATACAATATAATTTTATTTTATGTCAACGTACTGCAATTTTGTTATTTGCCAGTAACAATGTTTTCAACTTCGGTAAACTTTTTGCGAAACAAAGATATTTTATCCTGTTATTTTCGAGATATAGTTTCCTAAGATTACTACATGGACCAAAATTCTCCAGGGTAATTGTTCTAATCTCGTTGTGATCAAGAACCAAGGTTTCCAAATTTGCAGATTCCTGCAGTCCTTTAAAATAAATTATATATTTTTAATAAAACAATAAATATAAGTTTTTGAAAATTACTTTTAGAATTATTTTTAGAATTTATTTATCATTTTTTCTTTACCATCAATATCTTGAAGGTAGTTGTATTGGAGAAAGAGGTGTTTCAATTTTAAACATTTTCCCAATTTTAAACACTGAAGTGATCGAATTCGATTGTGATCCAAATACAACGTTATCAAATTAGGAAAAGCAACACCATTTTTTGGACAATCAATCTGATCAAAAAATTCCACTCTATTGTGGCTTAAACAAAGTGTTTTTAATTGCGGTAAAAGGTGCAATCCCCACAAAAAAGATATTTGATTCTTTCTCAGATCCAAGCTTTCCAAGTTTGGCAAACAATCCGAAGTCAAATTCACCTGAACATTAATTACAGCAATTATAATTAATTATTATTTATTATTATTATATTATTTTGTTCTATGATGAGAAACCTTTTTAATTGAGCAGCAGACGATACTCAATTCTGTCATGTTTTGAAGGTCACTCAAGGACTTCGAGGTCATTAAAGTCATTTTATTCAACGATCCACTAAATTCATTTTTCGCTTTCAGGATATCAGATTCTTCCACTAGTTGACGATTCGCGTACTAAAAAAATATTTTTTGAGTAAAGCCCAGTGGGCAAAAAAATTAAAGAAGTTCTTAGAACGTCTTAAAAACGTCCTATGTCAGGCGAAAAAACGTCCAATGTTCCAAATACGTCCTAAAAACATCTTTGGAACATTGGACGTTTTTAGGTCATTTTTAGGACGTTCTAAAATTTAAATTTTAAATTCTTTAAATTTTTTGCCCACTGGGAGGGCAAATGATAAACAATGACGTCACTTTTCTTCTCATTAAAGTTCTATTTTGTTTGAATACTGCAATTTTAATTAATTTAGAGATTTGTGATGTAAGTGAGAACAGGGCTCTAGTGCCCTCGCTTAGTCAGGGCACTAAAACCCTGTTCTCGCTTACATTACAAATATAATATAATATAAGGCCATAATACCTTAATATTTGTCAGGTGGAATACCAAAAAGGTCCTTGACAATGAATCAAAATCTCCATTATGAGAAAGATCCACGACTCTCAATTCATACCAGCTCCTCAAATTTAATATCTCCGATAATTCAGTAATTTGATTTTGATAACAATAAAATTCCCTCAAATTTTCATGATCTCCCATTGCCAGCAGCGAGGATATTAAATTATTGCTGAGATCGAGAAACTTCAATACAGGCAGAACTTCTTTTATGAGGCCATTTGAATTCTTAATAAAATTGCTGCTCAAATTCAGCTTCACCAAATTTCTTAAAGGCCTTATCGAAATCTGAATCAAAATATTATTGGACAGAGACAATTCTTGCAAAGCAGAAAATTCGGCAATGAACTTCGTATCGCTTATCAGATTTCCGGAAAGATTTAGTCTTCTGATTCTTCGGGAATTTTCATCAGCTTTAAGAGTTCTCAGATTTTCATTAATTTTACAAATTGCCGAGGAAACATTTATTCCTGTATCGAAAAAATTGATATTTCCACTGCAACAGTTTCTGACAGATCTAAATTCATTCGCAGGTTTCTCATCAATTTTGAGGCCGTCGAATATTTTTAAACCGGGCAGATAAATTCGAGCAAGAGTTGCCCTTGCTTGAGCCTCAAAAATATCTCTGAATGGATTAAATTCCGTATTTAATTCCTTTATATTAGGAGCGAATATTTTTAATTTTTCAATGCAAGGCATATATTCGGTTAAATTGTTCCAGGAGATGTCCAGTTTCTCCAATTGAAACAGTTTTTCTTTCAGATTCAGAAAGTTCATCTCATTAAAGCCGAGCTTTAATATCCGAAGATATTTCAAAATTTCTACATCAGGGAATTTTCTTAACCGATTGCAAGTGAGGTTTAGTTCTCTCAAATTCGGAAATTCGGAAGTCAATTTAATTGTCGTCAAACCTCGATGAGATAAATTTAAAGTCGTCAATTTCTCGAGCTCCGGATTAGTTTTTAATTGAAAATTAACATCACTTATTGAATCGCGATTAGGGACTAGCGGAAATTGCATTTCGGGATAATTTTCTAAAACTTCTTTCTCAAGTTGGTAGTTGTATTCTATAACGAAAATAGGATTCACTTTTTCCACTTCTTGTATACAAAATTCTTGACAGTTTTTTTTGTCATCTAGATGCACGTTTTTGAACTCTCCAGCACTTTGACACCTTGAAAAAAGGTATTAAGAAGCGGGGCTAAAGTTCTAACTTTTGCCCCCTAGGGAGAAAAATTTTTTTTTTCTATTAGTACTATTTTAACCCTGGAGGGTAAAATATCTACTCCCTAGGATAAAAATGTACCAAAAACGTATTAAAAATGACTTTTTACTCCCTAGGGACTTAAAAGTGACGTCATAGTTAATATATTTTACTCCCTAGAGTCAAAAGTACAACAAAAATGTGTTAGAAAGCACTTTTTACTCCCTACGTACTTAAAATTAACGTCATGGATAATTAATTTTTATTCTCTAGAAATTAAAACGTATTTTTAATCCCTAGTGTCAAAAAGTAAAAAACAAGTGAAAAAATATACGTTTTATTCCCTGGGGACTTAAAATCGACGTCATAGTTAATATATTTTACTCGCTAGGTTCAAAAAGTAAAGAACAAGTGAGAAAAGATACTTTTTACTCTCCAGGAAATTAAAATAGAGGTCATAAATGGTTAATTTTTAATCTCTATAAAGTAAAACGTATTTTTAATCCCTAGAGTAAAAAAGTAAAAAAAGAAAGTGTGAAAATATAATTTTTTACTCCCTAGGGATTTAAAAGTGACGTCATAGTTAATATATTTTACTCCCTAGAGTCAAAAGTACAACAAAAATGTGTTAGAAAGCACTTTTTACTCCCTACGTACTTAAAATTAACGTCATGGATAATTAATTTTTATTCTCTAGAAATTAAAACGTATTTTTAATCCCTAGTGTCAAAAAGTAAAAAACAAGTGAAAAAATATACGTTTTATTCCCTGGGGACTTAAAATCGACGTCATAGTTAATATATTTTACTCGCTAGGTTCAAAAAGTAAAGAACAAGTGAGAAAAGATACTTTTTACTCTCCAGGAAATTAAAATAGAGGTCATAAATGGTTAATTTTTAATCTCTATAAAGTAAAACGTATTTTTAATCCCTAGAGTAAAAAAGTAAAAAAAGAAAGTGTGAAAATATAATTTTTTACTCCCTAGGGATTTAAAAGTGACGTCATAGTTAATATATTTTACTCCCTAGAGTCAAAAGTACAACAAAAATGTGTTAGAAAGCACTTTTTACTCCCTACGTACTTAAAATTAACGTCATGGATAATTAATTTTTATTCTCTAGAAATTAAAACGTATTTTTAATCCCTAGTGTCAAAAAGTAAAAAACAAGTGAAAAAATATACGTTTTATTCCCTGGGGACTTAAAATCGACGTCATAGTTAATATATTTTACTCGCTAGGTTCAAAAAGTAAAGAACAAGTGAGAAAAGATACTTTTTACTCTCCAGGAAATTAAAATAGAGGTCATAAATGGTTAATTTTTAATCTCTATAAAGTAAAACGTATTTTTAATCCCTAGAGTAAAAAAGTAAAAAAAGAAAGTGTGAAAATATAATTTTTTACTCCCTAGGGATTTAAAAGTGACGTCATAGTTAATATATTTTACTCCCTAGAGTCAAAAGTACAACAAAAATGTGTTAGAAAGCACTTTTTACTCCCTACGTACTTAAAATTAACGTCATGGATAATTAATTTTTATTCTCTAGAAATTAAAACGTATTTTTAATCCCTAGTGTCAAAAAGTAAAAAACAAGTGAAAAAATATACGTTTTATTCCCTGGGGACTTAAAATCGACGTCATAGTTAATATATTTTACTCGCTAGGTTCAAAAAGTAAAGAACAAGTGAGAAAAGATACTTTTTACTCTCCAGGAAATTAAAATAGAGGTCATAAATGGTTAATTTTTAATCTCTATAAAGTAAAACGTATTTTTAATCCCTAGAGTAAAAAAGTAAAAAAAGAAAGTGTGAAAATATAATTTTTTACTCCCTAGGGATTTAAAAGTGACGTCATAGTTAATATATTTTACTCCCTAGGATCAAAAAGTAAAAAAACAGTGTGAAAATGTACTTTTTACTCTCTAAGGACTTAAAATTGACGTCATAGATGATTAATTTTTATTCTCTAGAAAGTACTTTTTCCTAGAGATAAATAAGTGACGTAATACATACGTAAATAATTTTTCCTCTCTAGGGATTAAAAGTATCTAGGGCAAAAAAAGTATCAAAAAAGAACTTTTTACTCCTAGAAACTTAAAACTGACGTCATAAGCAAATAATTTGTATTCTAAAATAAATCTAACAGGGAGTAAAATGTATTTTTTACTCCCTAGGGTAGAAAAGTAAAAATAAAGGGTTTAAATAGAAGTTTTTACTCCCTAGGGACTATAAAGTGAAAAAGTGTTACATCTTTGGACTTTTTCGACGTACTTTTTCAGCAGAGAATTCGGACACTGAAGTAGGACGCAAATTCGAGTTTCGAGACTCTTTTCATATTTCTTTCGATTGAAGTTTTCTAATGAAAAATCTTTTAACCATTTTGCATCTGCAGATGCCAAACAATCGGAAACCCAAACTTCTTCCTGATTCAGAAATTGATTTTCACAAATTAAAAGTGGCCATTTTTTCATAGTGAGAACTTCATTTGAAGATATGAGAAACATGAAAATAGTGTCTGATAATTCTTCTCTTGGACTCTTGATTGGCTGAAGAGCTTTTGCACCATTGTTTTTAATTTTTGTTACTCTTGAGAGAGTTACTCCCCTCACACCTAAACTAATTTTTTGAAAGTGATTAATTAATTTCTTTTTATCAAATATTATTTCAGTTTACTTACTTTTTGATGGATTGACACAATGAATCTTCCAACATTGATTGGCACGTCTCGAATATTTTATCTTCGCATTCAATAAAATCCACATTACCAGAATATTCAAATTTTAATTTTAGTTGATGCTGAAAGACCTGATAAAATAAAATCAAATCAAATCATAAATTATTTTAAAATTCAAAAAATTAGCAACTGACTTCCAGCTTTTCGATTTCCTTTTTTTCCCAATCTTGAATTTCTTCATATTGTTTCCTCAGTTTTAAAAAATCTTCTATTTCCTTAAAATTCTGGTTCTGAAAATCATTTTTGGCAAATTTATGAATATAAATTTATGATATTTAAATCCACCATAAAAATATTGATACCTCAAATTTAACTTGAAGCAATTTCTCGTTTCCGATTTTATTTTTAACAAACGAGACTTTTTTGTAATATTCCTTATATTGGTCCCTTTGTGTTGCCCAAAAATTATTCAAGGAAGTGTGCCACAAAACATTGTAGAACATTTTTTTCTCGCTATCAAAATAAGCTTTTCAGATATTTTTCAAAATGTATTTTAAAATTGAAAAACTTCTTAAATCATAAGATTTAAGAAGTTTTTTTTGTTTTTTTTTTTATGAAAATAATTTGTAAAACCTAATACAATTATTGGCAGCGTTTCTTTCCATGTCTCTGACTTCATAATGATCCAGTTCTTTTATATTGGGAAGAAAATTAATTACATGATATCGATAATGACAAAGATGAACGAGAGAAGATTCTCCATACAATGGATCGGCAAAAACAACAGATTCCAATTTTTTTTGACCTAATAGCGATTTTATGTCCTGCTCAAAAATAATTTAATTATAATTAAATTGATAATTATCAATAGAATTAAGATAAGTTAGTTTAAATTATTGCAAATATAGTAAATAAAAATAATAACTATATAACTAATAATAATTCCTAACTTTCAGAGAATAAAGAGGATTTCCAGCAAAGTTGACACGACGCAAATTTCCACTGCGAGGAAAAAATTTCAAAAGTCTATTCAGGTTGTTTTTAGCCAAATTAAGTTCTTGCAAAAACACCAAGCCTCGAATATTCTGTAATAATTTGAGGAAATTCCCGAAACTAATTTTTTAATATATAATATTATGATATTTACATTAAATATAATGAATAATACAATAAATAGAATTTACAATAAATAAAAAACAAAAATCATAAATATAAAATTTTATCACCAACCCTAATCTGCTTAATAAAGTTTCCCGCTAAATTCAAAACAGCGAGACGTTCGCAATTAACCAAGTTAGGAATTTTCTCAATCTGATTCGAGTACAAGTAGAGTTTTTCAATATTTTTACATTTCTCCAAATTCTTCGTATCCTAATTAGAATATACCTCAAATTATTTTATTTGTAATATTTTTAATTTAAAAAAATATATGTATTTATGTTATCACCTTTATTTGACATTCCACAAACCACAATTCGCGTAGATTAATTAATTCTGAAATACCGTCTAAGGATGTGATACTTGGTTGACCAATCACAATCAATGTGTGTAAATTTCGTTTTGAGAAGCATATTTCGGCAATAGAGAATTTCTCCCCGTAAAAAACACATAATTCTCCCTCGTCCCCTTTTTTGGATTCTAACTTAGCAGACATTTTAATAACTCGACTTTCTTTTTTTTTTTAATTAAATTAAAAAATTTTTTTATTATTTATTTTGTTCAAAAATATCTTCCCGGAAATTTAATGTAGAAATTTTTAAGAAGGTTTCTGTAATTCGCCAATCCATAATCGTCGGGAAATTTAAATTATAAATTATGGTGAATTAATATTAATATATTATAATCTCAATGGCTTTTTAGATCAGAAATTGAAATTATTGCCGCCTTTTAACTCCCGGGGTGGTGCTGCCTCTGCTGGTGAAACCCGGAAATACTTCTGCCATTCAATTAATCCCAATCTCTAGTTTACTTTCTATATATTTATAGTTCATGCTCTCGGTGTCCGCCATTTTTACCGCCTCTTCTTTTTATTCCAAACCACGCCGTCGCCGTCCAGCCTTTGTCTATAATTTTCGCGAATTTTCGTCCACGTCATTCCTGCGAAAATTTCGGAGACGCAAACATGGATTTTGCGAGAGCAAATCCGTCTGAAGAAGGATAATAGATTGTGAAAAATTCTAGAAGATTAAGGCTGACAAGTACGTTTATTAATAATTTTTTAAAAACTACTTAATCCTATAAACCAATTTTCCTGGGAAATAATAAGAACCAATTGAACGACTGCTTTAGTGAATTGGATTTATCAGAAAAAATAGGTTTCAATTTCATGAATATAAAAGATAAATAAGTAAAGTTTGATTTTACAAAGTAAATAAAACTGTTTTACTAAATTTTCAATTGGAAACCACAGACTGATTCAAATTTTCTTATCGGTTTCTTGTTCCTGGCCAAGGGGGGGGGGGGAGCATGGCTTCTTGGCCCAGATTTTTAAACACAAAAACTTGGTTCCTATTTACAAATTTGTTAATAATGTTTATATAATTAATAAATAAGGTATTTAAATAATTTATAATAAAGTAAAATAACTTTAAAATTATTATTAAACTCCTCCTTTGAGAGTGGAGGGGGGAGGGTAATTATTTCGTGTAAATTTCCGTTAGGAATAATTTTTATTTTATATATCCAATATTTCCTAGTGTAAATTAGTATAAATTAATTTTTCTCTGATCTTACAGACTCCTGGACTTTTAAAATCAGTTTGCTTGGGAGAAAACTGGTTTCCATTTCGTCTGGTTTTCGAGGAAAGCTTTCTATGGAATGTTTTCACCACAGAGGAGTCAACTGTGGAGACTGGATTGTGATTCAAGGTTTCTTCAACCTTGAAATTCAACGAAACTTGCTCGTGGTGCTTACTCGGAATTTTCGTTAATCAAGGAACTATTCCATCATCAGTTCGATGCATCAGAATCAAGTTCTATTCTTAATTTCTCCCACACCCACCAAGGATTTATTAGAGAACTTTTGGATTATTAAAAAATCCCTTAACTTTCAGGAAAATTCCTCACAATTATGGATCAGCGAATTTATAAAATTCTTTAAACATTCATCTTTTCGTATTATCGAATCACTCTCTCATGAAATTTCCTCACAATTATGGATCAGCGAATTTAAAATGATTTTTTTTTAAATCCAACTATTATCTTTCATTTATCATCGATGATATTCATGATATATCGCTGTTCATGAAACATCCTCGTAATTATGGATCAGCAAATAATAACCAAATTTTGTACTTCTATTTATGCGTTCCATTTGTAATGAATACACATTTCCTCTTAAACCTTCATGTCAGTTTGTTACGTTTCGAACAAACATTCATATTTATATTATAAATTCACATAAAGAATAAAGTAATATTTCTTGATATCTACTGAAAAATATTTTTTCCACACCCATCATTTTATAATTTTATTTCCACAGTATTATGAAAATTTTATCTAATTTTATCACATTAAAAAATTGCACATTTTACTTAAAAATTAAGACTAAGTTTTTATACTTTGAATCTCCCGCCGAGAATTTCAGGTGACCTGTGACGTCATGTTATATTAGTTCTCAACATGACTCATTATTAGCCCATATTGGCCTCGCAATCTCGCAAAAGAGATACATTAAACATTTTGAAAAGTGTCAGTTATCAAGAACATTTCTGAATATTGGTGGAGAATTTGTCAATCATAATGAACTGGATTTTCACATGGTGAGCTCATTATTATATTAAATAATAAAATTCTTTAAATATCTGAAAAAAACAAAGCAAACAGTATCTCATACTCCTGTTTGTAGGTTACGTATTTTGCGACTGTTGTGACGTTTTGGTTCAATTTTAATTGGAGTAGATAATTATTTATAAGTATTTAGTGACTGTTGATGATTTATTTCCATTTTTCATTCGTACATAATTAATTATGTTCCTTTATTTGAAATATGCAATTATAAATTATTTCCATACTCTTACATCAAAAGCGTTGACTGTTTTGACGTTTGCATACGTTTGCGTTTTATACGGAAGAAGATGTAATCAGAAAGAGTCAATATTAGATAATTACCTCATCCAATAAAATAATACAGACGGATTTTATACAATCATCCTTTTTATCTCTAAAACCCTTTTCGTTTCCCAATTTTTAATATTAATATTAATATTATTATTTTATTATTATTATTATTATTATTATTATTGATTTATTGATTTATTTATTTATTAAAATTTTTTTTTGTTAAGGATGTTGGAGCCCAGTTCTAATCTAAAAACTCGATTTCTTCATTTTACTCAACAAATATTGAATTTGGAATTTTTTCCCTCTTTGAAATTAATCAATTTCTTACTATAGAATTATGCGCATAGAGCGAGAAAATATCTAATTGAAATATATTTTAAGTAAATTGAAAATATTGAATTTTAAAGTTAGATTTTGAATTTGTCGTTTTGAGCAAAAAGTATCGAAATTAAATATTTTTTCGCTCTTTCTGCAGTCTTATAGTTGAAAAAAGATTAACGCTACAGAGCTACCTTACCGACATTTTTTTCTCTGTAACGCTACGTCTACATTTATAAAGATATCAAATTGAAAATTTATAAAATTAAAGAAAATATGCTAATGTATGTTTGTCTGACCTTAAATTTTTTGAAATTTTTTTTTAAATGTCAATATTTAGGACCAGACAAACGTACCTTACGGCTTTAGCTTCAAATATAGAAATTTTCAATGTGGTATCTCAATACATGTAGACGTTGTGTTACAGAAAAAAAATGTCGGTTAGGTAGAGATCGGGTAAGTAATACATGCCCTTAACACTTGAATCCAACGCCCTTAAAATCATGTAGAACCCAATAGGAGAACACAGAAGTTTAAAAAACGCCTCATAAAAAATCTTTTTACAGAATCCCGAAGACTGCCCACCTGGATGAAAAGTCATCTAATGCTTATATATTAGAAAAGTTCTAGAAAAGCATGATGGGGTTGATTCAAGGTAAAAACAAGGAAGAAACCGAGCGTGTACCTTACGATGAAGATGACAACAACGGTTTAATTTTAAAAAACCACTACATCCCCGAAGAAGTACTCGCGAATATTCTTCTCCATGTTCACTACAAAACTCTAGCGAAATCTATGCTTGTTTGCAAGCGCTGGAACGCCTTAATTGAAAGTTATGTTTGGCGCAAGAAAAGTGAAAAGGTCTTGAATCGATTGTTACCACCGGACGACAATATACCCTGGACATTGCATTACCTTATTTGCAAAGACAAGAGCCCTTTTCGCAGGAATCTAATAAAAAATCATTCCGGAGGTGAAGGTCTTAAAAAGTACTGGAGGATTACCAGAAATGATGGAGACGGGTGGAAAGTTGAAGAACCGCCCGTGGGAGTCCCTCCCTTACCGGAAATTGAACCACTGTTCGCAGAAAAGCAAACTTGTTTTGCTACCTCCTTTGCTTTTTGCAGTAAAAGACAAACAATAAATCTTCTTGCTGAAGGATTGACTGAACAAATTCTAGATGATCTGCAACCACCAATAGTTGTAAGTTTTTCATAATTTTTCTCTTTGGGAGTTATTCAGATTGTTTTAACATTCACAATTTCAACATCAAAGGATAATTTAATTTAAATATTTATTTGCAACAGGTGAGTGAATGGTTCTGTGCTCGATGGGATTGTCGAGGTGTTTATCGATTGTCGGTCACATTGCTCGGAGAAAATGAAGAATTTACCCTGGATTCATTCGAATTTCAAGGCGAAGCTACACAAAATAAATGGCAGCAAGTGAGGGACATAATTGTTATTTTGATGCAATCAGCTTTAATACCCTGTTGGAAGTAAAAAGATAGAAAGGGATAGAGATTTTCTATCTGTCGTTTTCACTAGGAATTGAAAGAGATTTTAAAAAGAATAGAACAGGATTGAGATGATTAGATTAGGGATAGAAATAGATAGAATGGTAAAGATTGAAATGAATAGACTTGATACAGAAGATAGAGAAGGATTGAAATTATTATAGGTGAATAGATGTGGATATAAAGGTGTGGATTGAAAAGGATAGGCTTTCTTGTAGATTGTAAAAAGAATAGAAAAAGACTGAGATTATTAGATTAACGATAGACACGGATAGAAATGTAGTGATTGGAAAAATTTGGTAATACACTTCAAGAGAGAAAGGAAAGGATTGAAATGATTATATAAGGATAGGTATGGATAGATTGGTAGAGATTGAAAAGGATAAGCGTTTAAAAGAGATAAGCAGGGATTCAAATAATTAGACCAGGGATAGACATGGATAGGAAAGTAGGGATTGAAAAAGATAGGCGTTGCAATAAATTACAAAGAAAAAGATTGGTGTGGATAGACGGAGAATAAAGAAAGATTAGAGTGGATAGATGGAGGATAGGAAATTATTGGCGAAGATAGATGAAGGATACAGAACTGCGATTGACAAGGAGATAGAGAGAGATAGACAGATAAAGACAAGAGATAAAAAGAAATAGAGAAGTGGGGATTGAAAGAGATAGGCGTGGATTTGGATTGAGGTGAAGATAGAAAGGGATATACAAAAATAGGCGAGAGATAAGAAGGAATAGAAAAGTGAGTATTGATAAAGATTGAAATTGATAGACTTGGTAAGTATACTTCAGGAGAGATAGAAAAGGACTAAAATGATTTATACAAGAATAGATATGGATAGAATAGTAGAGATTGAAAAGGATAAGCCTAGTATTAAATTGTAAAAGAAACAAATAAGGTTTCAAAAGTTGGAATTAAAAAAATAGAGATTGCAAAAGGGATAGAAAAAGATTGATGTGGATAGGCGGAGAATAAGGGGATAGAAAATTATTGGCGAAGATAAGCGAAGAATACAGATAAATAGGATAAGATTAGCATGGATAAGGCAGGATACATTTGGATATATTTTCTCTTTCTATTTCAATTCTGAAGATTGAAAAAGATGCAAATAGACTTTTTATCTTTTTATTGCGAGCATGGTTTGATTTATAACTATAATGAAAACATTCTTTCTTTACATTTGCAATTTTTCGCCTCAGGTAACTTCTATGTTTCAAAACTACGGCAGGGGCTTAAGGAAAATTATCTTCGACCATCAAGGGAAAGACCTCCAGTTTTGGGCTGGACATTATGGCAGCAAAATGGCAGGTGCTTGTGTTAAAATAGAAGTACCTTTCCCCGACAAAGAATCCCTTTCAGAATAGGTTTTGGTTTCTGGTGATGTTAAAGGATCTAATTTTTATATTTAAGGGCATGTGATACTTTACCATAAAAACAAATTAGTTATACCAATTATACATAAATAATAATAAATATTTTTAGTCAATAAGAGTCAATAAACCTTCGTCTATATGAAAGGAAGGTTTATTGACTCTTATTTACTAAAAATATTTATTATTATGAATGTATAATTGGTATAACTAATTTGCTCTTATGGTAAAGTATCACATGCCCTTAAGGAAATTCCTAACTTATTGTACAGTAGACCAAAGTTTAATTCTTTGCATTAAATACTTTTTGTACATAATTACTAATGTATATATAATACTTAGTTTTAAATTTAATATCTGCTTTTCATTCTATAATTTTATACTCAACTTAATTTTCATTTTTTTTTAAATCTGTTATATATTTTGGTACTACTTGAAATAAATCTGATATTTTTGAAAATTTCTCTTATTAATTTCACTTTCAGGAAGTGGAAAAAACAATTTGATAAAAAAATTTTGCAATTTCTTTCTTGATAATATTTCGTCACGAAGGAAAGGTAGTTTTATAAATGAAGTAATCCCATTTTCTATCGGTCTATTTATTAAGTACTCGGTTCGCGCATAACGTCTACATAATTTTCATACATATTTATAATTTAAGGAAAGGAAGATCAGAAAAACCAATATGTACAAATGGAGGACACGGTCTTCTCATTTCTGTAAGATTGATACTTGGAATGCGTTTTCGTCTACATAGCATTAAGAACTAAACGAACTTATCGATATACTTATCATACACTAAACAATTTCACTCTTCGATGTGGTTTAAGCATTCCTTAAAATTTTAAATCCGCGATATCCGAGAATTTGAAACTCAATAACAAACTACAAGATCTTTCTACAATAAATAATCTTCTATACTCACAGTCAAAAAACATTTTCTGTAAAAGAAGTTTCGGTCATAAATTATAAATATATATATACTGTAGTGCTTTTTAACGGTACTATTTTGCGATATTAATTTATATCTTTAAACGAAACACTTGTGCGTCGCTTTTACTTCTACTCTGAATCATCGGCAATATAATTACACACTTTAGCATTATTCTCCTATCTTATTTAATGCGTCGCTGCAAAGCTTTTAAATAATATTATTCATGTACTTTTCATTCGATTTTTGGATTTTACGCAAACAAGCGTCTATGTGCTGTTTCTAATTGTGGAAATGTATCACTTGTTACTGATAAATGTTGAAACCTATTCAGAATTAAAGATTGAGTATGTACGTAATACGATTTTGAGCAAGGAAACTGACCCTAATGTGTATTCAGGAAATATTTTAAGCTGGTGTAATCTACAAAGACATTTTACATAGTAATTTTTACTATACAGAATACAGTAGATTCTACTACGCTTCGTAGCCAATTAGAAGCCAAGTTGAAGGGAAGAAACGCTACGGATTGGTTACGAAGCATACCCAATCAAAGAAGCAGAATCAGAACCAATCAGAAGCCAAGTGGAGGGGAAGAAGCGCTGAGGATTGATTGCAAAGCTGATCCAATCAAAGAAGCACAATCTGAACCAATCAGAAGCGCTTCTTCCCCTAAAATTGAGTTCTGATTGTCTGCGGTGTAAACTGCCTCAGTAAATCTAATATTAAATCTAATACACTCGACTATCCCACTATTAACGGCCCCAATATTAACAAGTTCACAATAATAACCAAATTCTATTCTCAATATTAACCAGAGCTCTGGCATCTGATTGGTTGCTATTGGTGCACAGTTTAAAATGCTAAAAAATACTATTTTATGTGGAAAACGTTTTGGATTTCGCTAATATTGGGAGAGTTGAGTGTACAATGGACTAGACAAAATATAAATCAGAATTGAAGCCACAATTTGACACAATTAAGGTCGAGTCCCCCTTAAGATTCCTATTAAGTTAGTTTTAATTTCTATTAGGACTATTTTGGTCATCGACAGCAGTTACATCGCAGTTGTAAACAGGGTAAAAAAACGGGTTGAAAAATTCCCAACTTGCAGTCCCATAAGCAATACACACAAGCACTAGTTGAACTGCATATCAGTAACAAGATACTGAACTTTAGAGCCCTTACATATCGAAATACGACAATCGAGTTTTCAATTTGTATGAAGATACAAAAAAGTCCCAGTTCCCTGAAACGAGCTTCCCGAGGGAAAGATCGGCACAATACATAGTTTAAAAAAGATTACCTCTTCACATTTGGTCAACGACTCAAGGAATAGACTTTCTAATTCGTACTTTAGATTATTTTTCATGAAATAGCAAATAGAAAGGTTTCAATAAAATCTTTGAATTATAAAACGCTGCTCAGCCTTATCGTGTAAACTAGAAATGGAAACTGCAGTCTAGCAAACTGCCTCCTCTGTAATTGTCGCGCGTTGCTTGTAGGGTAATTAATAATTACGAAAAT
This sequence comes from Synergus japonicus, assembly GCA_900474275.1. Classification (NCBI taxonomy): domain Eukaryota; kingdom Metazoa; phylum Arthropoda; class Insecta; order Hymenoptera; family Cynipidae; genus Synergus; species Synergus japonicus. The sequence continues at coordinate 57,435 of UCOH01011993.1, forward strand.
CTACATAACGGTACTAAATATAGCTGTTGGCTTAGTGCTTGAAGATTTTTGATTTTTTTATATTGAGATCAGTGGTGGATTGGAAAGGAGCAGTCTTTATTTCGTCCCGAAGGGATTTCAGTGGGTCCCGAATTCTGGAGAGGCTCCAGTGAAGAAAATATTGAAGATCCAATTAGAAGACTTAATCCTGCTTCAGTATTTCCCGCACTGGTTTGATTTGTAGCTTAGTTAGGACTATTTTGAGATAGGATACAATTCATACAATGGTAAAAGGATCTTATCCACCACTGGAGCCTTCAATTCGCTCCTACAATCAAGTGCAGAGTCCCAGAATCTTTGGTGCTCAAGCTTCAGTAACATTCTCGTTGGTATTACGTTTTTATAGTTAAAAGAGTGGCTCCACATGATCTAGACTATCTTGGAACTCTGCACGATTCTAAATTACCCGCGATCATATTCAATCTTTCGAAAGGTACCTAAGCTTCGGGCATTTACCGATTGACCCATCTCTGTACGGCTTCGGCCCATTGTGCTTCGGCGCTGTCGTCGTCTTTCTCGCCTTCGGCTTCCTCCCGCTCGCCCCTGTCGTGATCATTGCAAGGAGTCGCAGACGGCGTTCGAGACGCGTAAACATTCCGAGCTCTCAGTTCCACCAGAAAGTCGTGTTCCTGTTGATAGCGCCGTTGAAGTTCTTCCCTCCAGGAACTGCCTCCGCCACTGCTGTCGTCGCCGTCTTCAGCGACTTCGAAGTCTGGGAAAAAGAGAATTAGCAATGCGTCGTTGCTCCAGTCTTCATGATTCAGTTTCATTTTGAATGAAAGGCTCACTATTCATTTGAATATTAATTACTGAATATAGATATTAAGTCAATTAGATTAAGTAACTAACTGAAGATGACGTGGAAATAGAGATTACTTCCGGAGGGTCAGATGTTAAATCGCTATTGCGAACTTTTAGACTTAGTGGAAGATGTTGATCATCTAGACTCGATTCCCACTAAAGATTACTGGATCAAAATCTAATTCTAGACTTACATTTCACCTATCAGAAGCGGAACATCAGAAATGAGTTCTTCTTTCTGCTCATGATAGGTGGAACGTCTAATGCTAATCTAGAGTCAATAGATTATCTAAACTCGACTGATGTAGATCTAGATCTAGATCAGGGATGTTCGTGGAAAGAGCAAAGACCTAGGAGTACCCAAATCGATTCCGATTCCTTCGAGGAATCGATTCCAGGAATCGACGATCTCGTAGGAATCGAAGGATCGATTCCCAGCTCTAATCGATTTCGATTCCTTCAAATAATAGATTTTAGGGGCCTGAAAATCTATTTTTTGGAATCGATTCTTCATTTCGGAAAAATCGATTCCAGAAATTGACGATCTCGTCGAAATCGAAGAATCGATTCTCAACCCTAATCAATTCCGATTCCTTCGATTAATCGATTCTTGACCTCGGATCATCGATTCCAGGAATCGACAATCTCGTCGAAATCGAAGAATTGAAGGATCGATTCCCAACCCAAAATAATCGATTCTTGGTACCTGAGAATCGATTTCAGAAATCGACGATCTCATCGAAAAATCGAAAGATCGATTCCCAACTCTAGAATCGACGATCTCGTCGGAATCGAAGAATCGACGGATCGATTCCGATTCCTTCGAATAATCGATTCTTGGTGTCTGAGAATCGATGTTTCGGAATCGATTCTTGACTTTGGAAAAATAGATTCCAGGAATCGACGATCTCGTCGGAATCGAAGAATCAAAGGATCGATTCCCACCGATCAATTCCCCACCCTACAAAGACCCAATTCGTCACCCCCACTCCTTCCGCTTTCGTTAGAATGGATGGTGGAGAGAGGGAGGACGAAAGCTCTCGGTCGCTGTCGGTTACTCTCGGCTGCTTGACGATCGAAGTCGAGCGGACCCTGGAAAGTAGTCCGTGGACATCCTTGATCCAGACTAGATCTAGACTGGTCTTGTATTTAGAAATTGCAAATTGGAAAGTACTCATCGCGAACAGGCATTGCTGAAGCATTTGTTACGAAGCATTTGTCGGTTATACTAGAAACTCTAATCAGTTTTCCCTTCTGTTTGTGAAGCAGTTTAGACTAGATTGTCTTTAACACGTGGACACCAAGAAGAATTGAAAAGGTCGTAACAATGGGTCAAGTGTTATTGGTAACTGGGTGTGCAAAGGTGTTTTATGGCTTGTGTTATAGTTTAGTGAAGTGTCTAAGAATAAGACGAATGAATTTGGAAAATTGAAAGAAACTTACCTAGCGGCTTTCTGATGTTATGGCGGCCAAAGTTGTGAGACTGATCCTCCTGGTCTGAGTCTGCAAGCCACCAGGACACATTCAAAGAGGGTGCATCACACACATTCCACAACACGTCTAGGGTGTCATTTGTTTAGTAGTCCGTCTCGTCAAAATGTATAATTGGGCATAAACTCAACTAGCTAAAAGGTTAGAGAAAGAAAACAAGAGGAACACAAAAGTTCTGGATTTCTTGTTGTCAGTGTGTTGTAACGTTAAAAACAAAACACAAAAGAAAGTTGTTCTCAGTCTCTGCTTTACGCCTCTGGGTTACTTCTATGACTAAACTAAGTCTGTCTTATGCAGGAGAAAATGCGATGAATACTTCTGATGAGGAACAAATATAAAAAAGTGTTGTATGATATGTATTTACAAATGTGCAAGGTAGGCTATAGTCTTCCTTCTTTGCAAGAACGGCATCGTTACTTTTTTATAGTCTGGATTGAACGGCATTCAAGAATCTTTCAATGCGGCATTCAGGGTCAAGTCAACTCAATAATTGATAGTTTAAGAGTAATCTTTCAAAGATTGAAAGTGATTGAAATGTGGAAAAGGGATTAGAGTGACTCTGAATGTTGCATTGGAATTTTATGGATATTTCTCCATAAGAAGTCATTGAAAGCTGGTATCAGTTGTTCATTTTATGGTTTCTTTCTTTGTTCCCTTCTTTGCTCACTTCATGGTTCACATGAAAAATGACTTCTTCTGGAGAATTGTCCATATAATCTTAAAGGATGAAGGTACGAATGATACCATGCTCGTGAAGATTTAGAACGATTGAAACATGATAAAAAATAGAAATGACGTTGAATGTGAATCGTAAATGTAGCGAAAAATGACTCCTAGTGAGGCAGAGAAAGAACCTTGGAACAAGATATCCCTCGTCATTTGTGAAGATTACAGTATTTGCAAAATTTACAAAATTTACATTCAAAATACATTTTTACAAGTTTCCTTCATAAATGGCTCGAGAAATGAAAATACAAATTCGGGTGAAAAATTCTCCTATCGTTGCTACTCTAACGATTCAGGATGATTCCTTTAATGGACCCCAGAAATTCTAATGGATCACTTTCAAGACACAACGTTAAAACTTATTTTCTCATTAAAAGAAAGATCCAGAGATCAAATTCTGAGATCCAGTTTGATGAATTGAAACACTCAGTAGTACTCTCACCTGCCCTTCGCGCTCGCAACTGCGTAAATAAAAATCACGAAAAATTTTAAATACTGTTTTAAGAAAGATAATCCATGCCATCGATGGTTAATTTTTTTTTTCAAATAACTTTTTTTTTTAATCGATCGCATGGGCAGAGATCTAGAGAACTTGGGTATCTCCTGCAACTACTTTAAACTGCATTCACATCGGATATGTTTATTTATATATATTTTTTTTTTCTATAGTAAGCCGCAATTTTTTTGCAGCTGACGTACCTGAATTTAATTCCCGGACGAGCGTCGACATAGCATTAGTGACGCTATCGGCTGCTACCAACAAGTCATTCCTTAAGGACCTTCCAAGGCTATTGTTGCCACTGCTGGAACCGCTTCCTGGCAAGCTGTTTGTCCTGAACGCAGACCTGACATCGAAAATCTCTATTTTCTTGGCGCAAAGCAATAACTTTCAGCAAACAACTTCAAGGCGGCCACTCAAATCTTCGATAACATTTTTAATCAGAAATGGAAAGCTAGTGATTGGCAATACCGAAAAGGAGAATCAATACTTAACTAAACGACCCAACCCTGGTTGTTACAAACTACCCAACCCTGGTTTCCATTAGAACCTCGTGGAAATCAGGGTTGGATAGTTTGTAACAACCAGGGTTGGGTCGTTTAGTTAAGTATCGATACCTTCACGATATGTGATATTAAACGTATCGAATCTGATTGTTTCGCGGAAAGTGGTCGCCCTGAAAGTAAGAAAAAAATACGAAAAGTCGTACGTTCGTTCAGCATGCTTTTATTACAAGCTCCAACAAATCTTCAATATCTTACTGTACACTGGACTTTGCTACGGATGATAAGACACTATTGGACAAGCGCACACAAGCTAATAAAAATTTAATTTCGCTGCTAGTGTTGATAGAACACACGCACATGCAGCGTAGTCGGACGTAAAATCTACATTCCTAAACTTACATAAAATATCTCTTAAATATGTAGATCATTTTGTACTAGCGTTTGACTTCTGCGTGAAATTGCAAATTGCATTGGAAATGTTTCTGTACTGCTGAGGAGGTGGAAATTAAATGTGGTCGGGTATCAAATTTGATAAGCTGCAGTGCAAATTAAAACTCTATTAGGGTCTTCCTTATTTTGGATCATTTAAAATTTTTAGCCTCATTTCTTTTAAAATGTTAATTTCTTTTAAAATATTAATTTTTTGATTATTTCAGAAAATTACCCAATAAGGAAGACCCTACTTGTCATCACGTAAGTCCATGCTACAATTTACAGACACGCACAAAGTAACATATTAACTACAGGCAAATCGAAATTATTTCAGGTTTTTCGTCAACGGATGAAATGACTCGAAATGACTCCGATTTTACAATATACGTTAATCGGTAAAAGAATAAACAGTAAACAATTAATGTACATAATTATATCAAGAGATTCCCTCGAAAACTAAGCAACGTAAATTATCTTGCCCACTACCGCAAATAAAATCAATAAAAATTTATATAAATTCGTATAAAAATAATAATTCCGCAATAAAAATTTCAACAGTTTAACATAGTTCGATAAATCTTAACAAAAACGGCGCCAATTTAAATATTAATTTCGTATCAAGCGCAAATTATCTCTAAAATCTATTTTCTTAGGGCGCAAAAGAAAGTTGGGAACACAAGACAAGCTGGTAAAAAAACAATTAAATATAATACGATCGTGATTAAAAACCAATGAAAACTATAAAATTTTCAATAGAAATAACATGGTCAATACAAAAAGTACAGAATTACTGAAGCTGTCGACTTGTCATGCTCGTATTTTGTAGCCTGTGTTTTTATGACATGCATTTTAAACTGCTCATCTAATCTTTGAAAAATCAACGGTAGTTAGACTGGCCAAAAGTATTCCGTGAATAGTAGTGTGAATTTAAACATTTTTTATTACACCTCCAAGAAAAAGTCGAGTGAAGATTGATTTAACCGTTATATCAATGTTTGGAAGTTGGCAAAAGTGAATTTAGGTTGGCGGCAGTGAAGTTACCCTGAGCGCCGTCTAGCGGAAGAAAACGGCACTGCCGAACAACCCAATAAGAAGGCTTGCATTAAAAAGTATCAAGGTGCAGTCTCATGTCGGTAGAAAACGTCGGCGCAAAGCAGAAACTCATGAGAGTGACAGAGATGACACATCAGTGTGTCTCTTTCACTCTCATAAGTTTCGGTTTTTTGCCGACATGGGACTGCACCTTCAGTTCTTTTTCTTTTCCTGTTCATTGTAATGTTTTCCATCGAACTTTCTCGTGATGAGGATGTAGTAAAAAAATAATAAAAAAGTAGAGCGCCTTTGGCCAAGTGAAAATCTATTGACAGGAAACATTCACTCTTTTCTACTGCTAAGCATTCGTTCTTCCCTCCCCCCTTTCTGACTATTCGTGTCTTTATCTCAGTTCGCAATACAATTTCCTTCACATGCCCTCCTACCTTACATCTCCTCCAACACAAGAGAGATTATCCGGTATAGGATTCTGTACCGTTCCTAGAATAGCGTTTCCCGACATATTTGCTACTGACGTTGTGGGCACTGGACTTTGGTAGCTTTGGGACATCGTGTGTTGAACCTGATGTTGTTGTTGCATGGTGGAAAGAGGTCCACCCGGTGTAGGTGGCGCTGACCTGCTACTTGGAATGGCGCCAGGTGGCAGCGGTGGAGACTTTGTGCTTCGTGGCGAACTGTTTGGTGTTGACCTTGGAGAAGCTTGGTGGTTCTAAAAAAAGTGAATTGTTCAATTCACCGACTCTTTTCTTCTACGATATCGATTTCAATGATGACCTACCTTTAGCATCTTCATCAAGCCCTCGAGTTGTACCATGAGTTGCCTCCTGGAATCTTGAAGAGTCGCCAGGTGGCTCTCCAACTCATCTTTTCTTTGTCTAAGAGCCCTCAGCTCCGACATCAAAGCAGGGTTTTCCAAACCAGCGGCTTCGATCTCTTGTTGCCTCCTATCAATTCAAAATTGATTTCACGTTAAATTCGAGTTTAACTTGACAGGAGAAAAACAATAGCAGCGAGCAGAGCCTAAACTATTATCTATTTTGTCGTCTGCTATTCTTTTTCTAGCTTGTTTGTGGCTGTAATGTTATGATCACTTTGCGATTGTGTCTGAATGATATATGATATGTTTAATGTAGTCTTAAAGCTAAACAGTTCCCTGAATAAATTACCGTGTGATATAGTTAATCCTAATGCATCCAGAATTTAGAGAATTTAAAATAGCTAAGTTTAGCAGTGCGCGAGTATCTTTCGATTGACAGTATCAAGATTTTCTTTCAAGATCGTGTAAAATCTTCAATTTGTAGAGTGTTATAAATAGTATTGTTCTCAATCTTTACTCTACTCTAAAAGTGCATTCATTCTATATGCAACCAAGGGTACAAGAAGCTGAACCGAAAACTTCGAACATGCGTGATTCTAGGATGGTTCGGTAGGATGATCACGAGGTTGAGGCTTGATATAAAGGATGTTAAACGACACAGGTATACCTTAACCTTGCAATCTCCCGCATTATCTCTTTGTTCTTCGCTTCCAGTTGTGAAATTAACTCCCGCTGGGCCCTCGAAGCCTCCAAGGATGCAATATTAGCATCTGATGGTGCTCTTCCCTGCTGATAATATCCAAAATGAGTCTCGAAACGAAGTCAAACAAAATGTAGAAATCCTACCAAGTACTTCAACTCACCGTTTGCTCTGCCTGGGACATTCTGGAAGCGGCGCGAGGCTGTGAAAATATTAATAAAGCTCTAATTAAGCGCATTAGGGAAAAGCGGGACGAGACGCTTAATTGAGAGCATCAGAGTCGGTAAATACGAAGTGAGAGCTATAGCTAAATTTTAAACGACTTACTACAGTTCGTGCCTCCTGAGCCAATCTCTGTGCATATCTAGCTATTAATTTGTGCTCGTCGTCCAATCTCGAACTGTCCATGCTGATTTTACAGGTAAAAGATTAAAAATTTATTATAATCATCTATTTGCCGTGATGAGATGAAAATCGTCTAATTACCTTCGTAGGGTCGAACGACTGTCCATGGAACCAGCGTCGAATGGCGCCATAAAACCCGGATCCGGAAACCCGTTGTGAGAAGGTAAAGGTGAAGGGGGTCTGCAATCAAGAATCGTTTTTTAAAATTGGGAATTATCAGAATATAGTGTCGCATAACAAGTTTAAATCCCTAATAACACAGGCACACAAAGAAAAAGGTCCTCTTCCCGGAATCAGGTCAGGTTGAAGGTCATTTCAAGGTCAAATCCTGAAAAAATAGTCAAATTGATTCAAATTACTATTCGTGTATATTTTTGGGGTAGCTGAATCCAAATCCGATGTCCGTTTGGTCTGACAAGGTCTAATTGAAGGTCATTTCAAGGTCAAATGTGTTTATTCTGTGTTTTTGTGTGCCTGTATAATCTGATGAGGAAAAACTTCTGAGCTTATGTAAGTATTATTTTTACAGCACTTACACAATGTGTGACAAGTCCAAAGTTTTCTCTGGCTGTTCTGGAAACCTTGGCAAATGATTTTTGCCTTTTTCTGGAACACACCTGAAGCTTTTTCGCAGCGAGTGACCAATTTGCTTGCTTGGTGATTTCTGTAATAAAATTAAGTTTAAAAAATGAAAAATTAAGTTTGAAAAATGAAAAATTCATTTTTTTTAAATGAATTAATTATGATTTAGTATACTTACAAAACTGCTATATTCTCTTGTTTCGTGATCGTTGTTGTGCGTTCCAGAGACTTTGCCACGCCAAAAACAATCTTGGCAAAGCTGATAGGAGTTGCACTTTTGACACCGGTACCTAAAACCGGCAAAGTTTTCTCTGTGGCAGGCATCGCACATAATCGGATGAGTCACTGAAAAGATCAAGTCATTAATAATAACGTAGAAGAGAAAAAGTGAAGAAGACAAATACTACCAGAAAAACAATTCTCACCAGATTCAACAGCTGCTACCCTGTGATAAAGAGGGAGCCAAATCAAGCAATGTGGTCCTGGATCCGACATCAGAGTATCCAGAAAGTCATTAACAGTCACTTTAGAATTCTGCAAAAAAGAAAACGCCATTTATCAACTGAATACTGAAGATACAAAGGTAAAGGTACTTTGTATACTTTGAAGTATACAAAGCTGCAAAGGAGCAAAAACAGAATGATAAAAGGATCGTAAAAACCTACCGGAAGAAAAATCGAACTGGCGAGACCTTCAGTATATCCAAAGGATGGAGATTCATAAACAGCTGCAGGCAAAGCCAGAACTTCCCTCAGATATTCGTCGAATCTCCAATGAATCATGTGACCATTACTGTCTGATATTTGCGAGTAAATATCTGCAAAATGACATAAATATTAGAGAATTTCAATAAAAATTTCAATGTCCATAAAATCAAGTTCAAAACGTTCTTACATCGAAATTTGTCCATCAATTTTCCGGCGCAGAGAGTAGCCAAGGCTACTTTGACGGAGAATACTGAGATTTTGTTATTCTCACTGTAATAACATTTAAAAAATTAATAATGAAGCTAAAAATATGTTTTGTAATACTGATTGATGCTGCTATAGAAGATGTTTGATGTCCTTACCCGCTATAAGCAGCAATCAGCCAATTCATAAGTAAGGCTGTCGTTGTGTCAACTTTAGCTTGATAAGAAACTGGCACTCTTTTATTCAATGCATGGAATAAGGAAGACAAAAGTGTTTCGAGTCTTGAGACTCCGAGCGAACTCGACGGTTCCAGTGTGTTCAACCCATTTTCCCTGAACGCCTCGATCACGTTCCAAATGTCGACATTGTGCACTGCAAAGGAAACAATCGATTTGAAAAATATCGGAAATAGAATCAAACCTTGTTAAGAAAATGATCAGCTCTCACTTTCTTTGTTGACCCCACAAGAACTTTAGATTGAAGAGACAGATGAGAGTTGAGAAATAAATTGGTGACAATTGCAATTAATAGAGGAACTCTCACCATCAGGAAAATTTCAGTTGGGTCAACATTATCATTCCGACTCTCACTTGGGTTAAAGATTAATTCATGGAAGTAGAACTTACTATGAACCTTTTTCTGGATAAATCTGAGCTTGCAGGCAGTTCGGTATGAAGCGAATCGTATGCTATCAAAGTTTTGTTGCCGCATTTCCTGCAGCAGTTGCAGCCGACTTGCCTCTCCACTGCTGTTGCTGCTCGTAGAACCAATAGCCCCGTCCTCAGCCATTTCTAATAAACAACACATAAAATCGTTTTATACCTTGCTGCAACTTCGTAGTTAATAGGTTGATGATGGACGCTAATGGACGTGAACGATTAATTGCTTGTAGCAACACAATTCGTGATTCTTTCCTTTACCTAATGGGTCATTGGGTGAAGGAGAGAATCAGGAATTGTGGACGTCTTAAGATATCCTTAGGACATCTTAAAGACATCCTTAAGTCATCCTTGTCAGTCCAACTGATGTCCTAAAGTCCTAAAGACGTCTTTAAGACATGAAACATCTTCTGGAGATCAATTGGACTGACATGGACGAGCTTTTTTCCAGGAGCTATTTTAGCTACAAGTAGAGGTAAAACGTAAGGGCTTTTCGAAAGACTAAACAGCTATTAGACTTTATTCCAGGGATTTACTGTTTTTCTCTTTTATTTACAGATTAAAGTAATCCTATGCGGCTTTGCAGCGATAGTGAAAAGGTGACAATTGTCCAAACTCAAAAGAAAAGGTGGACAGGTGGAAAATGTCCAAAATTTGTGAAAGGTGAAATAGAAGATGAAATTGAAGGAAATTTGTCATAGTTGGTGAATATTCCTGAAAGCCTAGTCCGTTACAGGGGAAAAGGCGACTTCTTCCATCTACCGCAAGAAAATGCAAGAAATCAATATCTACATGGTGGAAGCTGGTCCGGTCAGATAGCAAGGGAACCGGTGCGTTTATCCCAGGAAATTGGGAAAATGACGGGAGAAAAGCTGTCTTGGGAATAACTGCACACTTCCAAAAAGACGGATAAAAAAATTGAAGATAAAGAAGAGAGCTCAGCAGAAACTAAAATGAAAATAAAAGCTCTCGCGAAACAATTTGCTTCATATTCCATTCCCTATGTGTCAAAGAAAGGACTCTGCGTCAAGGTTTCGCATACCGCGTATGAAATGAGAAGGGTGGAACCTGAAACTTTAGTAATAACTGTAAGTCACGTTAGCTACTGAGAAGTTCTTCCATTTACTAACTGTGAATTACCAGTAAATCTTACTTGGAGTTAATTTATTGCGAACATTTGTACGGTTCTCTTGACAGCGAGCAGCTGATCAAATGAAATGAATTATCATAGTTAGAAGGCAAATTGGATTAGAATAGTTAGAGATTAGATTATATTAGATTAGTTTATAGAGATGGATTTTGTATATTTGAGTAGCAATAATTTTGATAATCGGGTAAAGGTAAAGTTCCTCCCAATAGGGATAAAAATTGCTCGAGGGATAAAATGTAAATTAAAAACTGCTGGGACTGAAGCTGATGGGAATTTCAATGCAGCTTTTATTCATTTATAGAAGTCTGGCCTGCGAAAAAAAGAAAGCTCAACTTCAACCGAACATCAAGCAGGGGCTTTGAACTCTACGTTAGAGTCTCAAGAGAGCAACGGAAGAGCTTACGCGACTCTGTAATCAGGTAAAAGTTTCCAGTCAAGATATAAAAGCTACACATATATATCTTTCTATCCGATTATGACGACTCTTTTGCTTGGATTTAAAACTCCTATTCGAAAATCAGATTTTTGCAAGTTCTGGTGAAAAGGAAAGCTTTTAGTTACTGCTCACTGAAAGACACCGGAAGAGATCCGAAGACGCTCGAAGAAGTCCGAAGACGACAATATTGGAGCTTAAAAAGTGTGTGGTAAGTCAGAGTCAATTTTATATGTCGTATAATAAGAATATTTATAAATGATTTTAATATTAATTTTTTTGTTAAAAAAATGAACTTTTACATTCTAAGTTCTTAAGACCCAATGGAATCTCATCTTCGATTTAACAGTTTCGATCGAATAATGGAAGGAGAGAACAAGCAATTAAAACTCAAAGACAAGAAACGCGTCGATCTGCTTGCAATTTAAACCAAACCGCTTTCCCATTAATTCTTTCCGCAGCCGGCTTCGAAAGCCTTAATGACTACGAAGGGAACTACGTGGCGACGTCGATACTCTAACTGCTACCTGTTGAGTGAATAGAACTGATAGTTGAGTGAATAGGGACTTTTTTCTAAGATTCAGTCCTGCTAGAGTTAGGAATATTTCTGTAATATCATAGGTTTAATAGTTTTATAGGTTGCCGGCCGGCGAGCGCCGGTATGATGATGAATAGTATGATGAGCAAAGAGGGGGCTCTAGTGGTGGGGGAAGCTTCCGATTAATTCCAAAAATTGCCACTAGTACATCAAACGGCGTGCTTTATACCTATTCTACTAGTGCGCCATGTGGTACAGTGGCAGATTCGCGAAACTTTTTGGCTTACGTAAGGAAACTTCCCCCACCACGAGAGTCCCCGGATCTAAGTATACAACCGTGCTCCGAAGGGATTGAAATCATGGACATAGGAATAGAGGGGACTAGCCCTGGCCCCTGTCGTCCTCAAACCAGCGAGAAGTAGTGAAGCACTGAGGGAGAACCACTTTCGACTGACGCTATTGGTGCATCAGCCGTTGCTTGGTTCATATAAAAAATGGCGGACACCCCCCCCTGCTTCATCACCCTCTGGCAGGGCTAGTCCCCTCTATTCCTATGTCCATGATTGAAATGGATAGATTAGTAGAGATTGAAAAGGATTAGACTGTACAAGAGATAAGAGAGGATTCAAATGATAGACTTCCTAGTAGATTGTAAAAAGAATAGAAAAGGATTGAGTTGATTAGATTAAGGATAGAAATGGATAGAATGGTAAAGATTGGAATTGATAGACTTGATACAGAAGATAGAGAAGGATTGAAATTATTATAGGCGAATAGATGTAGATTTAAAGGTATGGATTGAAAAGGAGAGACTTCCGAGTAGATTGTAAAAAGAATAGAAAAGGATTGAGATGATTAGATTAAGGATAGACATGCATATAAATGTAGTGATTGAAAAGGATAGGCTTGGTTATATATTTCTACAGGGATAGAAGAGGATTGAAGAGACTATACAAGGATAGAAATGGATAAGAATGGTAAAGATAGAAATGATTATTCAAGAATAGATATGGATAGATTAGTAGAGATTGAAAAGGATAAGCGTGTAAAAGAGATAAGCAGGGATAAACATAGATAGGCAAGTAGAGATTGAAAAAGATAGGCGCTGCAATAAATTACAAAACGGATAGAAAAAGATTCGTGTGGAAAGTCGGAGAATAAAAAAAGATTAGGGTGGATAGGTGGAGGATAAAGAATTATTGGCGAAGATAAATGAAGGATACAGAACTGTGATTGACAAGGAGATAGAAAGAAATAGACAGATAAAGACAAGAGATAAAAAGAAATAGAGAAGTGGGGATTGAAAGAGATAGGCGTGGATTTGGATTGAGGTGAAGATAGAAAGGGATAGACAAAAATAGACGAGAGATAGGAAGGAATAGAAAAATGTTTTGAATGAAAATAGAAAAAATATTGAAACGGATAGACTTGGTAAGTATACTTCAAGAGAGATAGAAAAGGATTGAAATGATTTATACAAGAATAGATATGGATAGAATAGTAGAGATTGAAAAGGATAAGTCTAGTATTAAATTGTGAAAGAAACAGGTAAGGTTTCAAAAGTTGGGATTAAAAAAGATAGAGATTGCAAAAGGGATAGAAAAGATTGATGTGGATAGGCGGAGAATAAGAAAAGATTTACGTGGACAGGTGGAGGATAGAATATTATTGGCGAAAATAAACGAAGGATACAGAAAGATAGAAATAGATTAGCATGGATAAGGCAGGATACATTTGGATTCATTTTTCCTTTCTATTTCAATCCTGAAGATTGAAAAAGATTCAAATAGACTTTCTATCTTTTTACTTCCAACAGGGGAGTTTAAGGGGGAAGGGGCAGAGAAAGAAACGTGATAAAAATTCTAGGAAACGTATCACTGCAACTTCAAACCATACCGGAAAAATGACCTAACATGAGAGTTGAGTGTATTTTTGTAATAAATTTTGATACGCTGAAGCAGGAAAAATTACTCCCAAACGTCACCGATGAAAAATGGAAAAAAAAAAGTTCCGCTCTCTAAAAACATGGCACAAGCTCATTATACCAATCATGCAATTAATTACAACGCATGACTTGTTGAAAATAGTGTAAAGTGGCAACTACGAAATCAGTTTGTGGAATAATGTATCTTGTTCCCAATTATCCGCGACACATCATTTTTTTTCTTTCTTGCGTATCTAGCATCCTTCAACCCAATTACAAAATAGGTTGAAGCAATTGAGTCTAGTTAAATCTGTTAACATCGTGATAAGTGCGAGCTGAATATCGTTAATTATCAAGTCTCGTGGTTTGAAACGTAATTATCTGACAAAGCAAATCGTAATTCGAGGCTTGTCGAATGTGTACGGACTGATATTCCTATATTGAATCATGAACTTTACCGTCTGCAACTATATTTTAGCTAAATTAATTTCCCAATCAAATTCAATATCAACAATATGTAAAATTCCCGGAATTTGTAACTTTTATCCCTAATTTAGAAACAGACGGGAAGAAAAAGTTTGGTTGATTGAATCGCAATCGTTCCGCATTGTTTCTGGCCGGGAAAGGAGGTGAAGAAAAATTAGGTTTAGGGTATCTGGGGCAAACGATTTGGAAGCTTAAGTCGAAAGTGCGGAAACGTGGAATCATTGGAACAGAAAGTTAGGCCTAACGCACTAGGATACGTAGGGTTGAATCAATACAATAAGTGGACCAGGTGGGGGATGGATAAGAACTTGGTTGGAAACTGGGGAATGGCTGGAGGTCGGAGAGCCTTGTTCCAAACAGAGGAACAGCGAACCGAACCGCCTAAAGGCGCGGTCAACTTTTGATCTTGGATAATATCAAGATTGATATCCAGAAGACATCTGCATACCGGTACTAATATGGTAATCGCATTCGCCTTCAATCTGACGTGGCGGACCCCAAAAGAACGCAACGAGGAGTCGCTAGCTTCATGGTAGCCCAAAAAGGAGCTTCAGAAAGATGCAAATTTGAATTTATCGAATAAAATTAACTTCCGAGCAAAAATAAAAATTAGCTTCGATCTAAAATTTAATTGCTGAAGTTTGAATTACTGCGTTTCTTATTTATTAAAGAATTAAATCTTGATAATAATGTAGACCAGACCTTTGAACTCTTACCGAGTTCCGGTATTAGAGAATCCAGACTGTTCGCGTATAAAAGCTATTAATACCATTGCACGTGCGCTTAATTCATTACTAACGATCTTACTCTTGACGTTAATCGTCATTTCATGTAATTTAATCACTCGGTAATTTATTGTCAATTATTTTTTTGAAAGTAATTCATTGTGGTTGTTATTGAAGAATTAACGAGAGGTCATTTTATCGTCACAAGCAGTTTTAGGGCGTAACAACCCAGTGGGCAAAAAGTTGAAAGAAGTTTTTAGAACGTCCTAAAAACGTCCAATGTACCAAAGACGTTTTTAGCTCGTATTTCGAACATTGGACGGTTTTTGGTCTGACATAGGACGTTTCTAGGACGTTCTACAAACTTCTTTCAATTTTTTGCCCACTGGGAAATTAGGACTATTTTTGTGTATATTATTGTATATTATTTTGTATATTATTGTAAAATTCAGCTCTCAATTATAATAATATTTGAAAATTTGCCACGCCTTTAAAAAGTCTCTAGAATTTTATGCTTGACAATTAAGAATCCTAAAACCTCCTTGTTAATTTTACACAAATATATTAAGATCACATTTCAACCCTTGAAAAACCCAACTTAATTTGGTGTGTTTACTCTTGAAAATAAATATTTTGGATACTTAACACGAATTTATTGAAAGTTACTACCCTGTGGGCAAAAAATTGAAGGAAGTTTTTAGAACGTTCTAAAAACGTCTTTGGAACATTGGACGTTTTTTGGCCTGACATAGGACGTTTATAGGACGTTTTAAAAACTTCTTTCAATTTTTTGCCCACTGGGTAGAGTTACAGTCAGATGTTTTCGTCTAGAGGTTCTGAGGCTGTCTAAATTTTAAAAATAAACTTAAGGAAAGTAAGGTAGAAATTACAGGTATAAAGTGGAGGGAGAATTACAATTTGAGAAGAGGTGGAAAGACACTCCCTCCTTTGATGCCCTAATTCCGGTTTTTCCACGTAAAACTTACAATTTGTAAGAATAATTATAATAATTATTAGGCGGAACCCTAATAATTATGGTTCCTCCTCTCGGATTATAATAATGAAAAAGTATTTTGACAAGGATATTTGTCCCAACAAGTACCGCAATAAACTCATGTCTATTCAGATGCTACCTGAATTAAGTACCAACAGTAAATCTAAGAAAAGCGTAGACCCTAATAAAATAACCGTATAATAATTTTAGGTATACAGTAGAATAGAAAAAAAGATAAAAATAATATTTAGGATAAAATAAGTAATCTAATTCTGAGACTTAACAACCCTGAGAACTCTTACATTAAAATAAATATAAGTCTAAACAAACAGCTTTATTGAAATGATGGAATAGCTTCTTTAAAATTGTATTAAAAGAAAAAAAGAAAAGAAATTACATTAAAATTGAAGTAACTTGGTAGGAATTTTTTATAAACATCTTTCTTCATATCGATTAGACTCTTTAACTTTCACAGGTCAATAAATCCCGTTACATAATACGTAACAAGGTTTATAGTCCAGCGCGTGTTCTGCACTGTTAAATAATAAATCGAGCGTCTTTATATATATTCTATCATTAAATGTCAGTCACTCCTCAATACCGATCAATGATAAAAATATAAATGATGTTTCTTGTGGTTGTTAGGTCAATATTTTTTAAGTATTTATTTTTCATGTGAAAAAATTCTCTATATAAAAAAAATATACATAAAAAAAATATATACAGAAAAAAATATATATAGAAAATTCTCTTCTTTATATAGAAGAATTATCATAAAAAGAATGATAAAAATAGTTTCTGCTTTGAAATTCATATGAAGATAGGTAGTAGTGTAAGTCAAGTAGTCATAAAGTCGATGCTTCAGGAAATATGAAGTGTGTATTGAATCCTTGAATTTAAAATTAAACTCGATATCCTCCTTTCCTTTTCACTGACTTATTTTGTATATATATATATAGCTTTTTTTGCTAAAGGTGTCTTTGTTATTGACACAGCCTACATTGCAAGAATTAGTAACTTTTTCCGCGTCTAAAACTTCCTATGACACACTTTTATGCATAAGAGCTTTGTCTTTGCTATTCTGTTTTTATTCTTTGTTTTTTGTTGTGCATTGTAATGAAGCCTAGAGAACTCATCAGCCCTGGGCTTCCGGAGAACAAAGTCTACTCAGCTAGTTCGAAATAGTTGAAATAGTTGACTCATAGAGTCTTTTAATGAGAGAAATTTCCTTTATGGCATAAAAATTCTATGACTCACTTTTCTCTAAACTTTTTTTTTTTTTTTAAATAAAAAATACCTATGAAGACTTGTCATCTACAAGATAGTGAAGACTTCTAAAACAAAATGTTGTTTAGTCTTATCTGAAGAAAATGTGTCTCAATATTTGCGAAATATAATACTTGTCTCACATTTCTTCTTAGTTCTGACTGGTTCCAATTACACTTAGGACTACAGATTGCAAAAGCTAGAAAAAAAGTCTTTTAAATTGACTTTATGAAAAGCTATTGATGTATTTTAAAAAAGCTTTTTATTCTAATTTTGAACAAAAAGTAGTCTTTCCCGCCAAAAAATATTAGAAGAAATATTCGGCTTTTTATTTTTTTTCTAAGATATAAAAAAATTCACCCAATCTATATGTTGGGTAAAATTGACAAAAAGTTGACTATTTTTTAAATTTTTGTTGCTAATTTGTCGCTTTTACTTTTCACAAATTTTTAAAATTTTTTAACGTTAGGTGGCTAAATTAAAAAAAAAATTAAAAAGGCAAGTAAAGGCGATGATAACACTCTGAAATTGAAGTGTCATTAGCCCCTTTATGTGGGTGGTTTAAAAAAAAAATTTCACCAGGAAGAGTAGTCAAAATTAAAAAAATTGTTTAAAAATTTTCTAAAATTAAAAGGGGGCAAAGGGGATGAAAACATACGAAACTTAGAGGGTCTTAACCCCTTTACTTGGGTTGTTTAAAAAAAAATACACTTCGGAGCGGTTTAATAAAATTTAAAAAATTGTTTAAATATTTTTTAAAAATGAAAGGGGGCAAAGGGGATGAAAACACACGGAACTTGGAGTGTCCCAACCCCTTTCCTTGGGTTAATTAAAAAAAAAACACTTCGAGAAGACTCACTGAGATAAAAAAAATTTTAATTAAAAAATTCTTTAAATCCTATAAAAGGGGGTAAACTGGACGATAAAACTCCGACCTTGGAGTGTCTCAACCCCTTTACTTGTGCTGTTTTAAAAAAATTACACTGCTGAGAAGCACGAAAAAATTTTAATTAAAATCTAATCCAATAATAAAATTCTTAATTTAAAATCTTCTAAAAGGGGTGCCCCGGATTTCAGATTATCCTCACCCCCTTTATCAGGGGCTTTTTTTTAATAAGAAATGCACTGGGCATGAATATATTATTATTATTATTATTATTATTACTACTATTAATAAATAATTTTGTTAAGAATAGTAGGCTAATAATTTAATATCATTTCCGAGTTTAATTACACGCTGTTCAACAAATACTACCGTCGTTTACCTCAAAACTTTAGATGTTTTATACTTGAAGTTGAACTTCACGACTGATAAGATAGCAGCTTGTAATGTTATTTTTGTGATGTGGTTATGATGGGTGGTGAATAAATAAGGTAGTTTTGACCGGTAGGGCGGGTTGCCGGGAATGTGTTTGTGCAGCACTATCAGTAATCGACTCGTGACATCGCGGCCCACACGGCCCACGTTCACCTAACCTGCCCTACCGGTATGCACATACCTCCGGCGAATTTTTAGCGCGCACATAAAAATTGAGCCGTCCCCACTGGTTCCCACTATACTTAAACCCTTGCAGGGTCCACCGCAGCTCTGCGGTGAAACTGAAACTGTGCTAGACTGCAATAGACTATACCACAAAACCATAGGCGCAGAACCACTACGTTTACGCGGTCAGCGTGCACGCGACACGGTTACGCAATTCTATTTGCGATTTGTATCTCGAGAGCTGTCAGAGTGTCATGCAAACTAATGCGCGACGCTCAAATGACGTTTCTCGAGAGCGTCGGGACTTTCCCTTTCAAGTGGGCAAAGGGCGGGTTTTTTTGAAAATCGATTTTTTCAAGGCCGAGTGACTCGCCTACCTTCAAATGATTTTTAAGACGATCCGGAGAATTTCGGCAAAATTTCAGGAGACGAACACTTTGCCGAACAATTCGAACACATCACAAATCTCGAGACCCGCTGCGGCCATCACTGATTTCAGACTGGTCGGCTAAGCGCCACCTGTCAGGTGGAGGGAACGCGGAATTGAACCGAGTCCATTCAGGCGCATGCTCGAGATTTTTCTGATTTTGGTAGGCCTGTATCAGCGGAGGAAGGAATTTACTGTCTGTTTGTAAAACAGGGACCTAAAGATACCTCCTGCCGATAATTCTTGGAGCTTTCTGTAATACCGCCGGAGGTTACATTCTTGGTTTGATAAATCATTTCAGCATGTCTAATTTTTGTACAATCATTTTTATATAAAAATTATGTAGGATATTTAAAGAATAATACAGCAAATTTAATCGGAAAATCTTTATTAAGCAAATTTTATATATTAAGGGCATTGGACTCAAGTGTTAAGCTCAAAATCCCATTCTACATTTTACTCAACGAAAATTGGGGATAAATATTTTTTCGCTCTGTAGCGCTAATCTTTTTTCAAATATAAAACTGCATACAGAGCGAAAAAATAGTTCACTTTGTCACGTCCCGCGACGTAATATTAACTGCTTTTGTATTCAGTAATTATAATCCTTATATTTTACCTAGCAATTACTACTTATATTTCTATGGTCATCACGAGTCTTATTGAAAGTCACCAACCCTAAAAAATTTTGAGGGAAGCGAAACTAGTATTTTCTTTTAATACTTTTGATAAAATCTTAGGAAAAACAAGAGACTTAGTTTCTGATTTTTGTTTCAGATGCAGATCGAGAGATTTTCTAAAAAGGGCCTGCTAGTATAAAATTAATAAATAAATAGTTTGTAATTCAGTGGTGTAGCTTACACTAGGGGGCCCTGTGCCAAAATTGGTCGGGGGGTCCTTCTACCATTTTAATTTAAAATTTAAAATTTTACGAATTTTCGCTAACACGCTCGGGGGCCCCCTGAAGCTCGGGGCCCCGTATCATTGATACGGCTGATACGGCGGTAGCTACGCCCCTGTTGTAATTTCGAAAATACTGATTGCCTTTAAATAATTGCAATTAGCCTCATCCCTGTATAGAGAATCTTTTTCCCTATAGAACACGCGCAGGTGTTTTTTTGGGAAAATACATTTTTCGGGAATTCCCCAATCATTAAATTTTTAATGATTTTATAGCATCTGTTCTGGCTGTGCTCGTACTCCAGTTCATTTTTACAATTTAATCCTCTTTTTCTTTACGATAATTGTTTAGTTCAGACCGTTATAACTATAATCTGGGACTCATTCAGTCCCTACAGGTGTTAAGTCTTTTCCTATTGTACAGTCCTTCACCTTAATTCTATCTCTACCTACTAAGTTCTTTATTGCGGTCAAATTCAGTTGTACACCCTGTACTTGCGGTATTGGGATTTTACTTTCACTCTTTCAATTCTACAGGAGGAAAAGCTTCCAAATTTAATATTTGTTGAGTAAAATGAAGAAATTGAATTTTTAAATTAAAACTTGGCTCCAACACCCTTAAGGTCCTTTTTCGTTGTAAGAGTAGTGCACATTTGGATAATTGCAAAATTCACAGAAGCCCGGAGGTCCGGCAATTCCTGGTTGTCCATGCAATCCAGGCTGACCTGGATAATTAGAATTTTAATTAGTAATTTGTTTTTTTGCATTTATAAATTTTTATTTTATTATATTATTTATTTTTATTCAATAAAACTTTTTGTTTAAATATACCTGGTCTACCGGGTTCGCCCCTTTCGCCTGATCGTCCTGGCTGACCAGGTCGACCATCATTCCCTTGAGGACCTAAAATTAACTCATATTAAATCTATTCGAGCTTGAAATCGAAGGAAAAGTGAAAATCAAATAATTTTTGGTTGCAATATTTCTGGCGATTATTTAAAAAGAATAGGATGAAAGTTAAATGATCTGAAGTATGTCCTAGGACCTAGAGCAAGGCTAGGTGAACTCTGTACCTCTGGCTAAAATATAAAATAAATTTGAAGCCCCACATTTTCTTCAATTCGTTTTTTTCCGTACCCTGAATTCCGGGAAAACCAACAGGACCTGGAAGACCAATGCCCGCATTACCCTTCTCGCCCTTTTCACCCCTTTGGCCAGCTATTCCGGGCATACCCGCAGATCCTTCTTCTCCGGGAAGACCAATTGGTCCTCTTTCTCCAGGAATACCAGGATTACCTAATTTAAAAAATTTTCAATTATATTTTTTTATTATTAATTATGACTATTTATTAAAATTTATTATTATTAAGGGCGCTGAAACCAAGTATTCAAATCAATATTTTAATTTTATTTAAAAAATATTTGAATTACGTAATTAGAAATTTATTAATTCTACAGCGGGAAAAAATTCCAATTTTAATATTTCTTAATTAAAATGAAGAAATCGAATTTTTAGATTAAAACTTGGTTCCAACACCCTTAAGACCCGGTGGGTAATCGTTTTTTGGCTATAACTCAAAAACGGCATCCTGGATTTTAGTTTTCCTTGATTTTCCTGAAACCAGAAATCTAGAAAAAATTGATGAAACTAAAAACCTGGAGGTCCTGGAGGACCTGGAGGACCTCTTCTTCCTGGTTTTTTCCCAACAACATTTACAGGCGCTTCCATCATTTCCATCAGTTCTGATATTTTTTCTGAAATGTTATAAAATTTGTGTAAATTCGTAAACAATAAAGTGGAAATCTAATATAATATTTTCTTAGGAGATACATTTTAGTATCCATCTTTCTAGACTTTCCCACGAGCTTCCCATTGATAAGCAACTCAGACCCCATATGTTGGTTTAGAGGTGGAGGATCGTAAAATTTACAGCTTTAGCTTATAATAGAAACGTTTTTACGACGTTGGATATAAAAGAAGAAGTATAAACTACAACACATTTAAGAAAATGGTACGTAATTTTTGTTACCTGTCCATACCCTTACACACATATCACGAATAACATCTTCGCTAGCGATTTTTCCTGGAGGACCCTGAGGACCAGGTTCGCCAGATTGTCCAGTAAAACCTCTTTCACCCTCTCTCCCTGGAGTGCCCGGCATTCCATCTTTTCCAGGAATCCCTGGAGACCCCCTGGGACCCTCAGGACCAGGCTCTCCTATTTCTCCTCTCTAGAATGAAGGAAATGTTTCTTCACACAGAAAAATGAATCAGATAAAGTTACAGATTCAGTTCTGTTGGTCCAGGGCCGTGCGCAAGGGGGGGTTTAGGAGTTCAAACCCCCCCCCCCATAGAAAAATTAAAATTAAAATTAAGAGTTTACTTTACATCAAAGAAGATCGTTTAGAGGAAATTTTTTTATTGTAACATATGAATTAAGCATAAAAATATTTCGACCCCCCCCAATGAATTCCTGCGCACGGCCCTGTGTTGAACATTTCTACTATTTTAACGGATAAAATCTGCTAATCTTACAATTCTATCTGTAAAATTTACAGAAATGCTTCTGTTAGAGTCATCTGCTAAAATAGCAGAAAAAATCTGTTTTATTTACAGATAAAAGTGTATTGATTTGGAGCGATGAAAATTTGTAAAATTGACAGAGAAAATCTGTCAATTTTACAGATTCATTCTGTTAAATTTAATATTTGTGCATAGTGGAAAAATTTGGAAAGACACCATCTCATGACTTTTACTATACCTCAGTTTTAAAATTTTAATTGTTAGAATGTTTGTTTCGGTTATCGTTCATTTTAAGAAATTTAAAAACTTACAGGACCAGGGGGTCCTCTTAAATTAGAATCTTCTGCTTTTTGATCCTCAAAAACGAAAGTTTTAAAATTCAGATCCGAAACAGGAACAAAATATTCTGGTAAGCCTGTGAGGTCCATTTTTTTATCCACTCGAGAGTAACTTGGGTCTGGATAACATAAAGTACAAGGTGGTCCCGGTGGACCCATGGGCCCCTAAAAATAATGAAAATTTTTAATATTAAGATTTAAAATTCTAGATGTGTGCTTAATTTTACTATATAAAATAAAATTGTAAATAATGTTTATTTTACCGGCATTCCAGTATCGCCCTTAGGTCCGGGATCTCCCGGAAATCCTGGTAAGCCGAGACCTCCAGGCGGACCTTCAAAACCGGGTGGCCCCTGTTAAAAATATTTAAAATAATAAATTCGCCATATTTTACTATTTTTATTTAAAATTCATGTTTTACCGCGTCTCCCTTCTCGCCTTTTAGTCCTTTTTCCAGAACATGCGACCTTCCCTGACAAATAAATATAAAAAGATTTAATTATTCTTCTTTTTCTTTTTTAAATTTTCTTTGTATGTACTCACAATCGTGTTATTAAAAATTTGAGGACAAATATCGTTGCATTCCTTAATATTTTTCCGCATAGAATTATTGTCCTGAAAAAAGCAAAAGTATCATGTACGGAAATTAGGTCAAATTAGGTACAAATATAAATAATAAATAATAAATAATAAAATAATCTTTAGTATTCTAAAATTTTCACTCACCGGAATTTCCTCACAAGATTCTCTTTCGGGTCGAGTTGGGTCGCAATTTAGTACCATCCACTGCAAATCAATCTGTACAAAAAAAATAAATAAATATATATTAATTAATAAATGTATAAAAAAAACTTGTGTAATTGTATTTTAAGTGACCCTAAGGTTCTATACATTTTTATTGTAAAACCATTATTTTTCCCGAAAAAAGAGAAAATGATGATTAAAAATAAACTGCAACTTTTATTTGAAAATTTTTCCTTAGACTAACTGTTTTCGCAATAAAATAAAAAAAATTGTTAAAAACCATTTTTTTGATTTTGACCTTAAAAATTTTGAGCTCTAGGGTTGTTCATTAAGGTACTTCGTGAAATCTTTTGTTTTTGAGTTTCTAAAACGTTAAATCGGACAGAATCCGAATCAATCCGAAGTTTGAAGGAAGATTCCTATCCGGAATGGTTCGGATTCATTCGGATTGAAAAGTTTCTTCGAAATGGATTGGATTCACTCTGATTGAAAATTCGGATTCATTCGGATTGAAAAGTTTCTTCGGAATGGTTAAGATTCATTCGGATTGAAAAATTTCTTATGAATAATTCGGATTCATTCGGATTGAAAAGTTTCTTCGGAATAATTCGGATTCATTCGGATTGAAAAGTTTCTTCGGAATGGTTAGGATTCATTCGGATTGAATATTCGGATTCATTCGGATTGAAAAGCTTCTTCGGAATCATTAGGATTCATTCGGATTGAATATTCGGATTCATTCGGATTGAAAAGTTTCTTCGGAATCGTTCGGATTCATTCGAGCCAATGCGAAGTCTCTTTCCGAGCGAATCAGTTTCATTCCGAGCCAATCCACAGTTCACATGATTCCTATCCGAATGAATCCGAGCTAATCCGAAGTTTGAAGGAAGATTCCTATCCGGAATGGTTCGGATTCATTCGGATTGAATCTTCGGATTCATTCAGATCGAAAAATTTCTTCGGAATGAATCGGATTCATTCGGATTGAATATTCGGATTCATTCGGATTGAAAAGTTTCTTCGGAATGGTTCGGATTCATTCGGATTGGAAATTTTCTTCGGAATGGTTCGGTTTCATTCGGATTCGCTCGGATAGAGATTTCGCATTGGCTCGGATGACTTCGGATTGGCTCGGATTGGAATCTTATCCGAAGCTTTCGCCAGGGCAGAGTCTGGATTGTGCCTTAAGTTTCTTATTCATATTAGAGGTCATCGTTATTTTGTGAATTGAGCAATCCTGTTAATTTAAATAAACTTTAATTGTATTAAACCACTGTATCTTTGATTTCGATCACCTGTACTACTTTTAACAGAAACCTTATAAAATACAGGGTCTCTAAGCCTCAAAACTTACAAATTAAGGTCCAAATTACGATGTTAAAATATTTTTATTTACCTGTAATATAAAGAAAGTTTAAAAATAAGAACATGAATTTTTCTAAAATTATGAATGGAATACAAACATAATTGTAGTTTGGCAAAAGTAAATTTATTAACATAAATTTGAGGAACTTAAGAATTTGGGAACTTTATAAATAATTTTTTTTTTATTCCTAAATTGTGCCATTCGAAAATTGATAATTCAGTAAAATTTGGATTTATTTTTTCTCTTTTTTTTATGAATCGCATAAATATTTATAATTAAGATTCTTCTTTTAAATAATTAGATACTCGGAATTGTTAAATAATTTTTTTAAGACTTACTGGAATGGTAGTATTTCCATTAACTGTCTTTGCAAGCGAAATATTTCCGCTGAGATCGATAAATCCACGAGAATTTAATCCTCTAATTTCAACTTGCTTGCAATCAATATAAAGACCAACACTTTGAGCAAATACGCCAAAGTGAATCTTGTGCCAATTTTTATTAAAAATCTGCAAAAAAAAATGATTAAAATTGCGATTTACAGATTTTTAAAATTAATTATACGAATACGAAAACAGATTTTATTCAGAAAATCTAAAAGATAATTAAAATTATTTTTGGAATATAATTTATAATTACCTGAGGTGTATAAAATGAAATTGTTTGCTGAGTACCTTTCAGGTCCAGTACAGAAACTTCAATTCTCTGTCTTTTTGGATTTAGGACGATTCCAAACTCGGAATCATTTTTTAAATTATAAATTCTCATAAGGTGCCATGGTGCCTTCGACAATTTGTTATTTCTCATTGTAATTACTAAACTGAATTCATCCGGCAATCCGAAAGGAAAAATGTCCCTAAAAACATAAAAAAAAACAAATAAAAATTAAAAATTAAAATAAAAATTAAAAATACAAATAAAAATTAAAAATTGAAATTAAAATAAAAAATTAAAATTAAAAATTTCTTAATTAAAAAATAAAATCTATTTTTCCTGAAAATTTTGTAGTAAAGAATTTGCAAGATTAAATTGTAAATTGTTCCAGACACTGGCACTGCTGAATGTTTACAAATAATGTAGATAAAGTTAGCTTACTTTGTCGGGATAGTAACATCCGCTTCCTTATCTAATTTGTAGGCAGTCTGCATCGAATTACTACCTTTAACTTTTAAAATTTTCATGGAATAATGCTTTCCGAAAACGTCTAAGCTCGCGTCTAAGTTATATTTTCTAACAAAATCAAAGGTTTGCGAATCATCTTCGCCTGGTTTGTAATTCGAACAAGGTTTTGAATACTTTCCTGGTTGAGTTTCTTCCGATTTAAATTCTGAAAAACCATAAGTATAATAATAATAATAACAATAAATAAATAAATAAATAAACTAATAATAATACGAGTTTTTCATAAATTACATTATTATTATTATTATTATTATTATTATATATTTATATATAATTTATTAATACAAAATTGAATTACTTACGAGCAATTACACATTGCAAAATGAGAAATCTTGCTACTAAGGAAAGTATTTTATATTCCCAGAGACTTCTGCAATAAAATCAATAAAAAATTTCAAATAAAAGCATTTAGTTATACATGTTTTAATTTTAAAAAATATCAATACCGAGAAACAAGCATTCCGATAGGTATGCGCGTTTAAAACTACAATAAAATTTTTAGTACGGCAGGTATCACGGTCCTGTGGCGCAACGGATAACGCGTCTGACTACGGATCAGAAGATTCCAGGTTCGAATCCTGGCAGGATCGAAAAATTTTTTTTTCATGAAATACTTATTGCAAGTCTATTTTTGTTTGATTAAAATAATTTATTAAGTTAAAAAGTGTAGTTTAAAGGGTGTAATTATTTAATTGTATTTTATTGTATAATATTTAGTCGGTGAGCTACGAATTTGTGTGATTCTTTGATGTGATAACGTAATTTATATATATAATTACGTTGTCAAACATTGGTTGCTATAGCAGTCAATCACGTTACACACAAAATTATAAGAATAGAGAAAATCTGAATACTGAGAGGTCACGTGTAAGTGAAGCGCTTCTGGAATTTATTATTGTCATTATTGATCGAAATCTCATCCGTCTAAGAAGTAAGAACTTGCCATAAACTCTGCGTCGCTCTCAGAACGAGGTAATTTAATTATCATTACTCCTCAAATTTCAACGAATCAGAAACCCGGTAAAAAGGCTTGAATATAATAAAGATTTAAATGTAAAAAATTTTTATTTAATTTAATTGTTTGTTCTAATTTTTTTTTTATTTTAAATTTAATTTTTATATTTAAGTTTTATATTTTTATTGCATTCTCATCAGAGAATGTGTAAAATTGGACAAGCCCATTTTTTATCAAATTTCCACGTTTTGTGACCTCTTGAACCCGAAAAATATTTTTTTACTAATGTATCTGTCTGTCTGTCTGTCTGTCTGTCTGTCTGTCTGTAGATTTTATTTTGTTAGCACGATAACTTACGAAAAAATTGACCGATTTGATTGGCCTTTGGTATACTCATTTTGTGTCCTAAAATGACAACCAAATTCGTTAGCCAGACATTTTGGACAAAAATTGAAAAATTTGCAACATTTTTAAAATTCCTTAAAATTTTTTTTTTAATTTAAAAATTCTGTTTGCGAATATTCGTAGTACTTAAATATTCGACTAATTTATTATTATGACTTTTTTTTAGATAAAACAAAAATTGACAGATTTATAAAATTTCTAAAATTTCATAAAGAAGAAATAAAATTAAAATGTTAAGCTAAATAACTAAATTTATTTCAAAAATTTAAGAGGTGAAAAATGTTCCGTTTTGAACGTCTTACAAGACTGGTATAACAATTTTTTTAATTTTCTTTAAAAAATACAATTTTTTTATTATTTTTATTTATTTTATTTTATTTAAGATTTTAACGTAAAAGCAGAGATAATTCTGTTAATTTTAATATCTGATTTTCCCTTTAGACTTCAGTGTACAAAAATAGAATGCGTTATAATCACACAAATATAATTTCCGGGTATTGACATTTGTCTCGTATTCCATAAAGATAGATTTAAAGTGTATTTACTTCACTCTATTTATTCCTTCACGAAATGAGAGTATAAAATAGTTGAAATTATCTACTCTTGATTATAAATAGGAATTATAAATACGAAAGAAATAATTTAATTAACAATAACTTACTTTATTCGCCAGCTCATTGCTAATTCAGTCTTGTTAACAATTTAAAGCCAGCCTCAAAATGATGTCATTCCTACTTCCATTATCCTGCAAATAATTTGGCAACGTAATTAATAAGTCAAATTGTTTACGTAATTTTTTTGTACAATTTAAAAATTTTCATGATTTTGGTAAAACTATCTCTGAAATTCGAAAGCAGAACAAAATTTAGGAAAAGAAATGGCCTTGTAAATTTTCAGAGTCCACTTTTCTTAAAATTTGTTTGTTTCTTTGTATTATTTATTACTCTTCTTTTCTAAAAATTTCTAAATTTTATAAGTATTATAAAATTTTGAAAAAAATTCCGGACGGTTAAGTAGTTAAAATTATATTGTTCAGCTGTGTTCAGAAATTTCTATTTAAAAAGTGAAGAGCAAAAAAGTATTTCTATCTACTATCAGTAGATTAAAATATGGAAACAGAATTTCAAGTTTAGAACTTGATCCCAACATCCTCAAATTGATTTCCTCAATTTTATCTTCGCGATACAATTGTCAAAACGTAATCTATCGCCTTTGTGTCGTTCCAAGCGTTTCTTTAATCTCAAATCGCAATTTGTACTCCCCTCCTAACTCTTAATAACTCCGCCTCTCCGTGAACAGGTTAGAACACGCAGAAGCAAATCTAAGCAAGTCTCGGCAGCTGTCCAAATTCCACACATAACACACTTGCCGGATGCTTATTGCTTGCTAGTTGCCGGCCGGCGACCGCAGTCGCACATCAGCGCTTGTAGTCGTCGGTTCTCTATAGACACGTTTGCTCTGCTATTATGCTCGCTCGCTATTCTTGAGAACCACTGAAGTTCTAAGAATTCATTCTTCACTAAGTTTAGTTACGTCGAACCAGTTCTTTTGCAACTGAGTAAGGCACCGGTTGTGCATCGATGGTGGGGGAAGTGCTTTGTGCTTGAGAAGTCCTCTCAGTGATTGGCTCGTTTCGAGACCTATAGAAGCGGTTCCCCTCCCCTTCCCTTATCTTCTTTTGTTTCGGTCTTCTTCCTTTTTCTTCGAAGGTTCGAAGCGATACAGAATACAGTTGAGGAATTTTCATTGTGTGAGCTTATACCTATTGCGCATTTCATTTGAAAAGCACTAGCTGCTGTTCCTAGCGGTGGAAAGTGCAAAAGTGAAGGTGGAGTGGGAGTGAGTAGTGGTGGGGGGAATAAGAAGTGGTAGGGGAAACGAGGAGTGGAAGGGGGAACGAGGAGTGGGAATCAGTCCGCATAGCAACAGCACAGTATAAATAGCGCGTAGATGCTCCAGTCTCTTCTTTCCATCTCGGAACATCCGCGGACTAGGACGTATCATCGCAGTTTTTTTTTTTAAGTGACCACACCCCAAACTACACACTTTTTTTTGTTGCTGATTACAAAGAAGTTTGCGGATCGGAGAAAGTGATTAGGAATTCCGTTACAGACTAGGGATTTTTGAGGTACAGGTCTACGAAAGTATTTTCGACTTTTTATTAATAACCATAGCGCAAGCTTCGGATTGAAATTAATTCTGGACCAGTTCTAAATTTTACGGAATTTCGTATCCGGAACAAACAGTTTTATTGTGATCTAATCTGAAGGAAGTTTTCAATCTGAATTTGTAATACAAATTAAACGGAATAAATCCGTTCAATCTGAATTTTTTGGAATCGTTTGAATTTATTCGGATAGACCGGATTTAGTTTGGATTGACTTTGATTGGGCCTTACATTGATTCGGATTAGATCGGAATGGAACTGTTTGGTTAGGGCGCGAATTGCTGAATGATTCGGAAAGTTTCGGATTGGGTCAGAACGAATTTCAAAACGATGATGACTAATAAAAAGTTTCCTAGTGCAATTTTCAACAAAACTTGACATCGTTACATAAAACTGAAACAAATTAAATAATTATTCCATAAAAAAGGGTTTAAAAAACCATAACAAGTTTTTAACAAACATATTAGTTACAAAAATACTATAAATATTGAATAAAAATTATTTAATACTGCTTACTAATTACATTATAAAATTTTAATAATATAATAGATAAATCACAAAAGTTGAGAATGATTTTATAAAAGTTGTTTAACAATTACGTAACAGTTATGTAACATTTTAGTACTACTATCATCAATAACGTGACATTTTCATAACAGACACTTGGAAACATTGTAGTAGTGGTAAAGGGCCAAAATTCATCCACAAATATCTCATAATACATTGAACAATTTTTTTTCACCCAAATAATAGTATTTGAATTTATAAAAAAGCATTGTACTGTAAAATGAAGAGATTTCCAATAAAAAATTTATCAATTAAATGAATATCCTCTAAATAATAAAGATTAAAATTTTTTATTTATAAAACAATAATTTAACATCAGTTCCACCCAATTTCTGAACTTGGATCCAATATTGAGTCAAATAAAAAAATTGAGCTTTGGGGATCATGCGTACATGGCAACCAATCAGGTGTCTTTCGCTAGGTCCGCGCAGTTCTTGTTGGAAGCAATTAGAAGTTCTGGATTAAATTGAATTTTCATAAGAATTGAATACTGGTCATATACCATGTCTGTAACAATTATATAACGGCTACCTAAAGTTCAGCACATCTCAGTCTTTTTCTTTATATTTTGTATTCTAGGATACACCATACACGTTTCGCCACTAGCACCAAGCCAATTTAGTGTCTTTTTATTTTGTTCATTAAAAATTGAATTTTGCCTAACACTGTCATATGTTCACATAAATTTAACATTTTCTTTTAACTATTAATTATTTCTTTTTTTCAACTATCATGACTTATTTCATTTTCAGAAGTAACTTACTTTATCATGAAGTTATTTACAAATCGAATAAAAAGTGACTTTAACTATATGTAACTTCACATAACAACTAACCGGTGGAAAGATAACATGGCAACTTTGATACGAACGCCTCAATTTTCATGGGCTTCCCCCACTCTCTATCCGAGGTGGGGATTAAGGAGTTCTTAATTCAGAACCTCATGAGTGTTCCTTAATCAATCAAGGTGATTGTTATTGGAAGGGACCTATGAGGGAAACTAAATTACTAGAATTGGCAGGTGCTAGTAGCTGAAACAAACGAAGCCAAATCGTAACTTGCAGAGGATAACTTTATTTTCAGTGAAAAAGGGTGCACAGAGTTAATGTGAAATCAACAAAATTCCTCAACATTTACCTTATTTCTAAAATTTCATGACAACAACGCAAAAATGCACTATTTGATTGGTCTTTTAGTCGAGATTGGTTTCTCGATGACAGGAATTGGGCTTTGCATCTCTTCGAGAAAAATAGCATAGTGCTGCCATCTCGATGCTTGACGGGAATTTAAAATTTCAATAAATTCAAGCATCGAGATGGCAGCACTATGCAGATAGCCAGGTCCCTCGAAGTTTTTTTTACGTATTATACATGGTTTTTTTACTTATGTAAATGACGTATTTTATGTAGAAAATCCCCCACTCCATATGATTTTGGTGTTTTCGACGTAAAATACCTAGTATATTACTATAAAAAAACATGTAATTTACCTAAGGTATTCTACTTACCCAACCGTGCCTCAGAGTGTGTGTGCGTTAAACGTACTAGAAAATGTACCACTACTATTACCTGAGTCCCACGCTTTGTGCGTAAATACATTCCCATCCCTCTATAAAACGACCCAACCCTGATTTTCATAAGATTCTAATGGAAAACAGGGTTGGGTCGTTATAAAACAGAGAAAGGCATCCTTGAACATTACTGGACACTAGATGGCCTCTAGTTTAGCGGTTTTTAGTAAGGTTGGCTTCTCATAGATCCGGAATGAGTTGCGTTTTTCTACAAAATCATGAGAATGAGAGAGACGCACTAATACTACTATCTCTCTCACTCTCGAGGTTTTACGCATAAACGCAACGCATTCCGGACCTATCAGACGCTACCAGAGTTGGTCAATTAAGGTGCAATCCCATGTCGGCAGAAAAAGTCGGCGTAAAGCAGAAACTCATGAGAGTGAAAAAGACAAACAAATCTGCCTATCTCTGTCACGCCCATGAGTTTCTGCTTTACGCCGACGTTTTCTGCCAATATAGGATTAATTAATTATTATTATTAATCTATTAAATGAAACCGGTAATCTAATTAATTATTCTGGTAATCTGATTACTGGAAAGGCGGAACGTGAACATCGAAAAAGGCATGACAGTTGACAATACGATGCGCGCGCAGTGGCCGTAGAATCTACGTCTAATGCAGCCGTGGAACTTCACCGAAATTCATTACATTGTGGACAGACCTTTACGCGTAAGTTGAGGACTTTTACGTAGAGTAATGTTCAATGAAGCCTTCCTCTATTTTCGATTGTAAAAATGTCAACCCAACCCTGCTTTTCATAAGATTCTGATGGAAATCAGGGTTGGATTGGCATGTTTACAATCGAAAACAGAGGAAGGCTTCATTGAAAATTACTATACATTACTATGGTTTTTACATTCGTAAATTACGTATTATACGTAGACCCCCCCCTGAATATGAATTTGGTGTTTTCGACATAATATACGTAAACAACCTCATGTAATTTATCTAAGGTATATTACGTGCACAACCCTGGAAGCCAACCTAGTATCACAGACCGATCCTCCGTGGAACAGTTACCGACCGTTGGTCACTATACCTACTGTCGATTAGATTTCACATCAACTCTATTCACTTTTTTCACTGGGTTGTTATGTAGCTTATTTAATTTTTATAAAACAATGTTTGTTACAAATGGTCAACGACCCTTTTGGCAACTATATAAACAGCGGTCTGACAACAGGTTGATCTTTGAATTTGCAGGATCAGAAGAGAAATGAAGCGCAGATTGGACGGATCAGCACACCTGAGAATAGATTCCAATTCGCATTGGAAGACATCGTTTTCCACAAATTTAACAACTCAAGTGGAACTCATGGGTTATCTAGGACTCCACAAAAAAGTCAAACCGATCGAGTTAAAAGAATGCCGCATTGTGATTGAAGGTGTCAAGTGCAAGGTGTGCAAAAGATCATTAAAGTGCAAAACTGACCTCAACAATCACGTGAATAAGAAGCACAAGTACCTGATAAGGAAGAAAGATAAAAAGCTCGTTCGCATAAAACTAAAAATAGGCAATGAAACATTTCTTGGTGGACAGATAAAGCGAAAATACTTAATACCACCTGATTACGAATCTAAAGAAACTGGAAAGTCTCACAAAATTGAAATATCTCAAAAACCTCTGGAGATTTCTCCAATTCGGGTGCATAAAGAAGTACCAGCTGATATCAGCAAAGACTTTATTAAGAAAGGTGCCGTGTCTCTCAGTTCAGTTATGGAAGACTTGAAATGTATGGAAGAGTTATGTTCTAAATTTAACAAGGACCGGACGAAAAATTCTTCACCTATTCAAGAAAGGGTGGCTTCTCCGACACTGAGCGGTTCTAGCACAGCGACTGTTGAATATATTAGTGATATTGAAGATATGGACTTCGAAAACCTCTACGAGGATGTTAAACCTAAGTTCAAAGAGAATGAAGAAGACAGTGATGATGGAGAGATCAAAATCATTCACGACATTTGTAGACATGACTTTCACTCAGTTCAAAAGAGGATTCAGCAATCTGAAAATGCAGGAGCTGTTGTTGATATTGGTTTTATCAAGTCAGTTGAGAGTCTCGACAGGTTGGAGCCAGTGGTGACGCACCCGACGGAGAAGCAGCAGATGGACTTCCAGCAGATGGTTTCTACTGCAGACCTACCGAAAAGACAAGAGCTAGTAGAAGTAATAGATCTAGAAGCAATGGATTATGAGAACGCCGATTTCAGTGATGTCAGCGACGCGGAGACTGTAATCTTTGACAATTATAGAGATGATATGGAACCACAGACAGAGAAAAGCTACAATCTCTCCATTAATGAGCAGATGCCAGCTTTTACCAGTTCGCAAGCGGATTCGGACATAGTCATTCTGGATGATGAACCAGTTGATGTGGTTGGACCAGTTAATTTGGTTAAACCAGTTAATTGGGTTGAACCAGTTAATTTGGTTAAACCAGTTAAAATGGTTGAACCCGTTAAAGCGATCGAGCCCACCAAAGAGTTTGAACCCATTAAAGTGATTGGACAACTTGCACAAGATAAACAAGTCTTGATGGAGAGTCTTCAAGCTATGATTGAATTAGTGGAGAAAAGCAACATTGCAGCTTATAGAAAAGATTCCCCAGATAATAACAACAACAATCGTGACATTTTCACATCCGTAACTAATCTTCCCAACAAAGAAGAAGTTCTTAAATGCCTGCCGGGATTAGTCACGTGGGTAACCAATCTTCTCAGCTCTCTATGACAGTAAACCTGAAGAACAAGGACTCTAGTTACAGTTGACTTGTTATTATAAGAATTAGTGTCTGCATTAAACTGTTTTATTAATTTACCAAATACTAGATACTATCTTAAAAGGACTGATTGAGATCTAATCAGTAGACTTATTTGCTACTTAATCTATGTCTGAATTAGAATAGGTAACTTTAATAAGCTAACTTCTATAAAGGGGTGCGAGGGGCAGATTGAGAGTGAGGCGCTTCAATCTACCCCTAGGCACCCGGATCGCCTGAGGGAATTTGCGTGTAAGGGGCTATCCAAGTATTACGTAAACACTTTTGAGATCATTTTTACCCCCCCCCCCTACATTTAAGCAACAGTAAGCATTTCCTTAAACCCCCACCCCCTCGAAATCACGTAAGATTTTATTGAACCCCATATTTTTATATAAAACAAGAAAACCAACACGCGCACGATTATTTGTTTTACTTCTTACAATTTAAACTTATTTTTTAGCAACCAATCTGAACCAGCGGAATTGCGATGATTCAAATGTAGAGAGGGAATTTTAAGGGATTTTAAATGATTTGAAATTTTGAGGAATAATATTAATATAAGAAATATTAATATAAGTTGTATAAGAATTTTAAAAGATTCCAACGAATTTTAAGCAATTTCGAATGTTTTCGAGAAATTTCGAGGAATTTTAAGGGAATTGAAAAGTATAAAGAAAATAATTTAAATTATTTTAATGTTCCCAGATTTGCAGTGTTGGCTAGATTTAAAACAAATTTTTTAGACAAAGCGAAATCTTACCCAAGATTTCTGTTGACCCTCCCCACTCCCGACCTCACGTAAACAATAATCGGGTTTTGTGATTTAAAAAAAAAATTTTTTTTACTTTGATAAAGTAGAAATAAAATAAAAAGGATATAAAATAGAAAAAAGTCTATTTTTCAATGAAATACAAAAAATTTCGGTGCCTTAATGAAATTTCCGGAGTTTTCCCGGGCAAATAAAATTTCCGGTTTCCCGATCCGCTAGACACACTGACGATAAAAAATTACTTGGACCCCCCTCCCCACCCAAAAAAAGGCAGTTTACGTAATAATTGTATAGGCCTTAATTATGTTTAATATTTATTTTTTGTAGTTTTAAATCGACCTATAAGTTTGACATAAATTTTGTTACATTTATTTATATATTTATATTATGTTTACTTTCAATATACAACTATATGATATATATAGAATTGTTTATGACACTTGTAAATATTATTACTAATAATGAGTATTAATAGGCTATACTTTATTATCGTATTGTTTTAAATACCAATTCCTTTTAAAAAAGATATAAAAATTCTAAGGCGATAAATTAAGTTTGTGATACGATTCTATGTAAATACTACTATTTTTACATTTTCATCAGAAAGAAGATATTGGATTTTTTTATTATTTTCAAGATTCTGAGGATTTTAAGAAGGAAACATTTTTTATTATTTTACTTTCTTCTTATAATAAAATAATTTTCTCAGAAATTTGCCTTTTTATTTCTTATCCACATAAGATGTATTTTAAATTACTATTTAAGTCCCCGCAGCTTCAAAGATTTCTCCAGGACTTCAATGTGGATAAAAATGTTACTATTTGTTAGAAAATAATAATAAAAAAATCATTGTAATAAAGAAATTTTAATAAAAATTCTAATACTCCTATTTTATTTATTCCCTTATCCGAATTCCTACATATTTTTAATAACTTTTGCTAAAAAATTATCGCTATTTTAAAATTAGAAAAGAAATACTACAATCTGTAACTGTTTTATTTACTCCTTTTTTTAAATAAATATAATTAATCAGTTTGAAAATTCAAAATATTGTACTCACTATTTTTGATCCACGGTTGTTGGAATTTAATATCGAAATGGTCAAGATTCAAGAAGAAACAAATCAACTGACTGCTCGATACAAACTGATGAACTTCAAGTACCAGCATCTCATCTGACCAGCGACATAAAGGACCGAGACATTCTGTTAAGTCAATCTCATTTTCTTCATGCGTAACTATATTCCAGGGATGAGATTCGCATATGTGTAACGCACAGTAAATACCATGTCAAGATCTGAATTTATGATTATGGCTCAGTTTCATAGTCAAGAGATCAACGGCGATGGAATTTAGATCTTTCGATTTGTGATCCCATTTTTTAATTTTCATCTCAAAATGACCTCAATCTCTTATTTAAAACCAGTGATAAATTTAAATTAAACAATTCCAGTCTTCAATTTAAAATTTTCCATTTTAAGGGTGTTGAGCCAAGTTCTAATCTAAAAATTCGATTTCTTCATTTTGCTCATCAAATATTAAATTTGGAATGTTTTCCTTCTGTAGAATTAATCAATTTTTAACTAGAATAATGCGTACAGAGCGAGAAAATAGCTATTAGTAATATTTTTTAAGGAAAATGAAAATATTGAATTTTTAAGTGAGATTTTGAATTCTTCGTTTTATGCAAAAAGTATCGAAATTAAATATTTTTTCTCTCTGTACGCAGACTTATACTTGAATAAAGATTAGTGCTACAGAACGAAAAAATATTTAACTATAATTTTCGCTGAGCAAAATGGAGAATTGAATTTTGAGCTTAACACTTGTGCCCAACGCCCTTAAGAGCGTTGGACCCAAGTTGAAAATACCATTCTTCATTTTACTCAATGAGAATTATAGATAAATATTTTTTTGCTCTGTAGCGCTAATCTTTTTTCAATTATAAAACTGCGTACAGAGGGGAAAAATATTTAATTTCGATACTTTTTGGATAAAATGAGGAATTTAAAATCTGACTTTAAAATTGAATATTTTCATTTTACTTAAAAAATATTTGAATTAGATGTTTTCTCGCTCTGTACGCATAATTGTAATTAAACATTGATTAATTCTACAGAGGGAAAAAAATTCCAAATTTAATATTTGTTGAGTAAAATGAAGAAATCGAATTTTTAGATTAGAACTTGGCTCCAACACCTTTAAATTATTTTCCAATTACAGCAATAAATTAATAAAAAAATAAAATCTGAGCTTTTATCTGTTTTTAAAACTTTATCAACATTAAAGTGGTCACACACAATCGGACAAGAGGATAAAAAGACAGGGACAAGTAGTTTTTCAGACGCACAGTTTTTTTCAGTATTAGTTCTCGATGGTCGACTTTTTTGATTCTTTGGTTGGAGATTTTTCTTTTCAAGCTTCTTCGATTCAATGTTCTGGTGTTCCTTAAAATTTACAAGATCAGAATTATTATTCAAACAATTTTTTAAATAGGGATTGATTCGGATTGAAAACTTCTTCCAATTGGTTCGGAATGAATTTTCAATCCGAGACTTTCAGCCAGGGTTGAACCCTAGACGTAGAGAGATTGAACAAAAGCGTTCCAAGATTTACAACTTTCTGGTAAGAATTTAGCTAAGGTAGCTCAATTTTCTTAAG
Organism: Synergus japonicus; assembly: GCA_900474275.1. Lineage (NCBI taxonomy): Eukaryota > Metazoa > Arthropoda > Insecta > Hymenoptera > Cynipidae > Synergus > Synergus japonicus. The sequence goes on from UCOH01011993.1 coordinate 95,394, forward strand.
GATGTTGGAGCCAAGTTCTAATCTAAAAACTTACTTAATAATAATTTTACTTAATAAATATTAAATTAAACGTTTTTCTCTTGGTCCAACTCCCTTAAAGAAGAGAAAGTTGCTGAGGGATAGACTTTGACCCCCAATCTTATTTTAGAGATAAGATAAGTCTTATCTCTTCTCTATCTGAACCTATAGATCCAGATAGTATAGAGCGAAGGGTTCTGTCCGATGGTCAAAACCTAATACAAAAGAGCTATTACATTTCAACCGTGGCTGAAACCTTCCGAAAACAGTTTATTTTAAAAATAATGTCTTTCCCTTAAAACAGGATCAGCAGAGTCCCTTTTGGTCCCTTCCACCTACATTCCATAAAGAACAGGATTTGGGATTATAATTGCACTATTTACGTATAAATACTGTTAGTTATAGACAAACTGGCTTATCCCTGTTGGAAGTAAAAAGGTAGAAAAGGATAGAGATTTTAGAGATTCTCTATCCGTCCCAAGTGTAAACTTTGCATTCATAGATTGCAAAAGGGATAGAAAAAGATTAGCGTGGATAGACGTAGATAGGCGTGGATAAACGAAGGATATAGAAAGATAAAAAGATGGAGATTCAAAAGAAAAGAGATTATTGTAGAGATAAAAATAGATTAGCATACATAGGGAAGCATTTTTCCTTTCTATTTCAATCCTGAATATTGAAAAAGATTCAAACAGATAGACATTCTATCTTTTGACTTCTAACAGGATCAGTAAAATATACAAAGATATATTGTGAGTCTAGTCGTGACAAGGGTCCAATATCAACGTTAAGGGTCGCAGGGTGGGTCCTTGTTCTTTCAGGAATGTCAGTGGAAGGGACTAAGGGTCCCTTCAAATCCAGTTTTAAAGAAAAATGGTTATTTTTAGAATAGGCTACCCTAGGAAAAATGTATTCAGACTCGGATTCAGGGTGTTGAAGCCAAGTTTCAATCTAAAAATTCGATTTCTTCATTTTACTGAATAAATATTAAATTTGGAATTTTTTCCCTCTGTGGAATTAATCAACTTTTAACTAGAATTATGCGTACAGAGCGAAAAAATATCTAATTCAAATATCTTGTAATTAAAATGAAAATATCCAATTTTTGAAGTTAGATTTTCAATTCTTCATTTTACTTAAAAAATATTTCAAATAGATATTTTTTCGCTCTGTATGCAATCTTATAGTTTAAAAAAAATTCGCGCAAAAATATAAATATAAATTATTAGCGAAAAAATATTTATCTATAATTTTCGTTGAGTAAAATGGAGAATTGAATTTTGAGCTTAACATTTGGGTCCAACGCCCTTAAGAGGATCTAATAATTTTTTTAATATCCTAAAATCAATTTGTTAGTGCCAATGGGAAATGAATCATTGCATACCATTTGTGACTCATTGAGCTTTGGCCTTGAACTCTCAAGTAAATATCCATGTGATGATTCATAAGTATCAGGTTCTTGAAAAATATAAAATAAACTCTTTTCTATCCGCGCCCGACGTTATCGTTGATTGTGAACTGTGGCAGTTCTACCTTCTTGGAAATGAGTCAAGCACTCGTTCATTGATAAGTAAGCATCTTCTTCCGAATTTTCCATCACAAGTTCAAGGGAGGCATAGAGGCTTTCCAACTCCTGACTGGTCCAGTTTTCCGTCAACTGGATGGTTCTCGAGAGAAGGTTTTGAATCTCGGGGTCTGAGAGCTTCTCAGAGCTATTAGACTCTGCCAGACGAGCGTGTATCTTCTGTCGTTTTGCTGTGTTGCCCTCACCAGATGCACTGTGTTCTCTTTTCACATTCACTTCTGTTAACAATTTTAAAATAAACCTCTTTAAGTAAAAAGTATTTTTAAATAAATTTAAGCTTACTGTTCTAATTTTCCCTTTCCTTTGTTTCTTTCCCAGTAGGCAAAAAATTCAAAGAAGTTTTTAGAACGTATTTGGAACATTGGACGTTTTTTGGCCTGAAATAGGACGTTTTTAGGACGTTCTAAAAACTTCTTTAAATTTTTTGTCCACTGGGTTATTAATTATTTACAGTCGACTCTGACTAATTGTACATTTTCTTCAGTGAATTCTTCAGTGAAGTCAGAGTCGACTGTATTAAAAAAATTAATTCATATACTTGATTTTGAGTCACTCGAGGAATTATCTGAAACTACGGTACTCAGTTTCGTTCTTCCTCTGCTCTCAGTCTTAATTTTTCTTTTCGGCTGTACATATACGTCTTCTATTGTTCCAAAACAATAAACAAAATTTTTTAAATTACATCGTCTTATTTTACTTACAATCCTTTTCTAAATAAATTTTTTTACATTCTCATCAGAGAAGGTATTATTTTAAATAAATCTCACCAGTGGAGGATCTATAGGAAAGATCATTCGCTACGGTATTGGCTCTTAAAAACAGTTGTCGGAAGTAGACTTGCCTTTCCGTATCACCCGGTGGTCGAAGCTCGTAAACTTCACCTTGATGTTCGTCAAATAAAGCTGTAATCTAAACATGAAAATAATGTCAAATAATAATTTTTAAAAAAATAGAGCATAAAAATATTTTTAAATTAAAGTTTACCAACCTCGGGTGGCAAATTTGAGTGATAACAAGAAGCCGTCGTGATAATTAACATGTGTACAGAACGGTCGAGTCCACGGATTAGAGACGTGAAAACAACTCTTGCTGCCTCGTCTACTAATTCCCACCAAGACATAATGTCAGGCACATATAATAAAGATGGCAATGTATGTCGAGCAGTCTTCACTTTCTAAAAAAAATTTTTTAATTTTTAAAATTATAAACAAATTTTTTTAAATTAAGGGCGTTGGACCCAAGTGTTCAACTCAAAATTCTATTCTCCATTTTATTCAACGAAAATTATAGATAAATATTTTTTCGCTCTGCAGCACTAATCATTCTTCAAGTATAAGACTGCATACAGAGCGAAAAAATATTTAATTTCGATAATTTTTACATAAAACAAGGAATTAAAAATCTGACTTCGAAATTCAATATTTTCATTTTACTTCAAAAATATGTGAACTAGACATTTTCTTGCTCTGTATGCATAATTCTATTTAACAATTGATTTATTCTACGAAGGAAAAAAATTCCAAATTTAATATTTGTTGAGTAAAATGAAGAAATCGAATTTTTAGATTAGAACTTGGCTCCAACACCCTTAAAAAATTTGTAAAAGAATTTCTTTCAAATGAAATTTTCAATCTAGGGATCGTACTTAAATTACGTAACAGTTTAGGGTAGAAGGGTCAAGAGTAGTGATAGGATATCGAAAAAAATATATTGATATTTTAAATATCGATATATCGGACGCTTTATTTTGGAAATAAATATTTTTTAAATATTGATTATATATTTAAGAATATTCACATGTAGAAGTCTTTATCTGCAAAAAAGCAGGGGGAGGGGCTTAGAGAGGGCAAAAAATGCTTTACGTAATTTAAGTATGGTGCCCTACTTGTATTATGGCTTCTTCAACGGCCCTTCCGGTCTCTTCGAAGAGAGTAGTGACGTCCAATATGTGACATGGTAAATGTTCCAGAATGTGAAGTAGAGCAGGCCCTAAGTGACGAGTGTGGCAGTTGTCGTTTCCGCACAATAAAATCCTTGAACAGCTTGTGGACCTTGAAGTCGCCTTGCCCGTTCTAAGAAAAATAAATAAATATTGGGTTATTACGGCGGTTGAGTGAAATGTTTAGTCTAAACCTTTTTTTTACGACCAAAGTTCTTCATCATCTTAAGATTTAGAATTTATTTAAAATATTTTTTTCTATTAAGGGCGTTGGACCCAAATGTTAAGCTCAAACTTGAATTCTTCATTTTACTCAACGAAAATTGTAGACAAATATTTTTTTGCTCTGTAGCGCTAATCTTTTTTCAATTATAAAACTGCGTACAGAGGGGAAAAATATTTAATTTCGATACTTTTTGGATAAAATGAGGAATTTAAAATCTGACTTTAAAATTGAATATTTTCATTTTACTTAAAAAATATTTGAATTAGATGTTTTCTCGCTCTGTACGCATAATTGTAATTAAACATTGATTAATTCTACAGAGGGAAAACATTCCAAATTTAATATTTGTTGAGTAAAATGAAGAAATCGAATTTTTAGATTAGAATTTGGCTCCAACACCCTTAAATGTAAAAAAATTCATTTTCTTAATATATATTTTCTTAAATCTAAAAACATAATTTCTATCACAATCAAACAGTAGTAACTATTAAAAATAGAATTTAGAGTATTTCCTTACATATTATCTGACGTAAGCATTCCTGTGGGGCAAAGAATTTCAAGTCTCGACATAATGACTGAGAATGTCTCTTGCAATAGAGGTTGAATTTTAGCTGAAAGGGACTTTACTGGTGCTACGGCAACTCGGTGTGAGGCAGGGACAATGTTTTGTTGAGCTTTTATAAAATCCTGCTTTTCCACCTGTTGAAGAATTTTGTCATTTTTAGGGACAAATAGTAAACTCTGACATCACTATATACCGACCGTACTATATATACTAGCAATTTTAAATAATTTTTAAATTTTTAATGTAAGTGACGTCAGGGTCTTAGAGCCCTGAATAAAAATTAAACAAAGGGGCTAAAGTCCTGTTCCCAATTACATTATAAATGAATTATTAGGAATAAAAATTAATTTAAATTGCAGTATTTAAAGAAAATATAAACGTATAAATGAGAAGACTATCGAGAAATAGTGAGCAGAATGTAAATATTATTATACAGGAAGAATTTGCACCTTCAGGGATCTCTCATTTATGTGATATTTATCTTTTGAAGTGTATATCTGAGGATAGTTCCTTCGCACACAACACATTACGGCTTCAGCACACAAAGCCTGCAAATCACTTCCACAATAGCCGATCGTTTTAGATGCCAGATAAGCAAGAAATTTCTGAGGCGGTTTTTTTTTCCAGCTTTTTACATGAACCTGTATATAAAAAAATTATATTATACTACAAAAATATATATTTTTTCTTTTGACTCGATTAAGAGCGTTGGACCCAAGTGTTGAGCTCAAAATTCAATTCTCCATTTTACTCAACAAAAATTATAGTTAAATATTTTTTCGCTCTGTAGCACTAATCTGTTTTCAACTATAAGGCTGCATATAGAGCGAAAAAATATTTAATTTCGATACTTTTTGCTCAAAACGAAAAATTCAAAATCTAACTTCAAAATTTAATATTTTAAATTTACTGGAAAAATATTTCAATTAGATATTTTCTCGCTCTGTACGCATAATTCTAGTTAAAAATTGATTAATTCCACAGAGGGAAAAAATAAAAAATTTAATATTTGTTGAGTAAAATGAAGAAATCGAGTTTTTAGATTAGAACCTGGCTCCAACACCCTTAATTAATTTTTTAAAATAAAAATATATACCGCAAGAATGTCTTTTCTGGAAGTATAACAAGGAAGTGGGAAATACAATTCTCTGTCGAATCTGCCAGGCCTTCGTAGAGCTGGATCAATTGCATCTAATCTGTTCGTAGCCCCAATCACAATAATTTCCGAATTATTGTCCAAACCATCCATTAATGCCAAAAGTGTCGAAACGACACTCGCGTGCACAAAATCCTGTCGATCTGATCTCACGGGCGCTAAACCATCAACCTCGTCGAAAAAAATAATGCAGGGTTTCGACTGCTGAGCCTAAAAAAAATTATTGCAATTCATTAGTAAACTTTAAATTATAGAACTTAGAAAATTAATTTTGAAGTGATTTTTAATTCTCACCTTTGTAAAAATTTTTTGTAATTTTTTTTCACTCTCTCCAACCCATTTGCTGAGGCAGTCTGAACCTTTTCTGGAAATGAAAGAGACTTTTCGTTCCGAATTGCTGCACTCCACTGCCAATGCACTTGCCACCAACGTTTTTCCAGTGCCTACGTAACTAAACATTCTTGAGCGATTTTTACATCAAAGTTTGGTGCAATTTAAATAAAATAATTAATTAATTTTAAAAAAAATAAAAAAATAAAGTTATTAATTTTTTTAATTAATTTAATTTCTCCCAACTTAAATTTTAAAAATTTGATATAAAAAAAAAGAGAAAAATTTTACTAACCGGGTGGTCCATAGAACAGCAAACCACGTGGCGGTCTCAAATTAAATTTCGCATAAACTTCTCCGTACATCAGTGGAAAAAGCACCATCTCCTTAACAATTCTGATATGCTTATCAAGACCTCCAATACAGGAAAAATCTTTCGGTCCTGACATCTTCAAAATTTCACTTTCTTCAAATTTAGAATCACTACTCAAAATCGGTGAATTTAGAGCGTCAATTAAAAAAGTTCATTTCGTAGCTGGTGACTATTAAAAAAAATGATTTCTTTCATTGAAAGTGGCCTCGACGTCAACTAGAATTTTTATTTATAAAAAAATATATGCTATCACGCACGATCAAATTTCAAGGTTCTGACATTTCTGCGACTGTAGATTTGCGATAAAAAAACAAGTGAAATCTGAATTCCATGGGTTTTGTATTTTGACTGGAATTTACACTACCGGTAATTTATGTAATTAAAAATTGTGAGTTCACCTGTTTTTTCACGATCGTTTAAATTCTCTTAAATTTAATTACATCAAAGATTACATTTCTTCTTTTAAGGGTGTTGGAGCCAAGTTCTAATCTAAAAATTCGATTTCTTCATTTAACTCAACAAATAATAAATTCGGATTTTTTCCCTCTGTAGAATTAATCAACTTTTAACTAGAATTATACGTACAGATCGATAAAATATCTAATTCAAATTTTTTTAAGTAAAATAAAAATATCCAATTTTGAAGTTAGAATTTGAATTCTTCATTTTATGCAAAAAGTATCGAAATTAAATGTTTTTTCGCTCTGTATGCAGTCTTATATTTGAAAAACGATAAGCGCCACAGAGCGAAAAAATATTTATCTACAATTTTCTTTGGCTAAGATAAAAGTTCTTAAAATAAATATTTTTGCTAAAACTAAGCAATTTACATCCGTCTATGCGAAATTAAGATAAGTGGCCTAGTTTTAACAAAAATTCTGTAACATCTAATTGAAAAAATTAGTACGGGATTATCAATTATAATCGAATATAAATTATGAAATTCTGTTTATTTCGATACGTTGTATGACAATAAAGTGTACATATGTGTTAAAATAAATAAGGCAGTGTATGCTCTTTCTCTCTCCCTCTCTTCAGTTTCTCTGTAACTTTTACAATTTATAATTAGCAACGTGTAATATCTTACGTGCCATCGAGGCTAACCCTTCGATCCTCTAAATTAGAAATTAATCAAAAAAAGTTGAAGAATATCAATTTTCGAACAGATTTAGTCTAACATCTTCTCTTTCTCTAAAATATAATCCTGTATGTCAGAAATTACAATTCGACGAAAAATACAAATATTCAATTATAAAAGAGAAATTTGTCCCTAATGATATGAAATTTCCTCTTAAAAATTTGTTTACTGTATGTTTTAACAAAATTTCCTCAGAGCTTCATATTGACGGGATATCGATATCGAATATATCGAAATAAAGATATTTTTCTTTCGATCTTCGAAAGCGATATTTTCTATATCGATATTATGATATTGTTATCGAATATATTGAAATATCGATATTTTCGATATTTTAAATATCGATGTTTTCGTTTTCAGATCATTAAATATAGCTCTAATCGAAGGTTTACGACAACAGTGGAAGCTCTTCGACTTCAGAGACTAAACAAAAACACAGCTCGGCAAAAATCTAATCAATCTGAAAAAAAAGTTGCTCTCTCGGTTCTTTGTCCTTTTCTCTATCTTATTAATTACTTAACTTTGTAATTATCACACCTTAATGCCATTGACGAATGCCAAGGAACAACTTTCTTCCAGAAAGAATAAATTTCTCGAATTTCTCGAACTTTGTAAAAATATATTTCTCGGTTTAATTCGGTGGTGGCAGTTTTATAATAGTAATAATATTAATAATGATAATTAATCGTTCACGATTACGATCATTTACGAATAGGGTAAATATCTAATTACTAAAAGCGAATCATCAAATTCGCGTGCTCCCATCAATTACCTTAAGCTGTGGAATGTCACGTGCCATTTCACAAATTTTATTTTGCTACCTAGGTCTCGTTTCACACACTTAGAGGAAAACGAGGCGAGAAGTACAAAAGCTAATTACGAAACGCCTACGAAGTCTCTTTGGTTTTTAACACGCTGACATCACATCTCATCACTCGATGAATTCGCTGACGTTTTAAAATTCACCAAATTGGTGAACTTAAAACTTGATTCAAAATTTTAGCTAATAAAGGGTAGAATGGATACAATTTATTCTACTCAGTTCTTTTCTTTTTGAATTTTGTTTGTTTAAGTTAATGACACTTGAAAATTACCTCACTGAACAACTAAAAGCTAGTAATCGATCGAGAAAGTAAGGCAGTTAATTCAATATATAGATTAATTAATCAAACACACAACCAGTTAATCAATCTTTTACGCACTCAAACAAACAATTTTATCAATTAATCTATTTAATCATTTAGGCCCCTCTGATTCAATAAATTAATCAATCTCCTTTTATATTTTTCTATTCTTATAACACAACACCTAAAAATTTATCCTAATAATTCTAATCGGTTTCTTATCATAGAAATTCGTACCTGAGCAAAGAATTAATGCGCAATTTATTGAAGTTCCCTAATTTACAATCAGACTTGACTCTTAAATTAATCAAAACAATGAATAATTTTGCCGAGGTCTCATAAAAAAGGCACGGTTAAAAAATTCAAAAATTTATCGCTACATAAAAAAAAACGAGGGAAATAAAATTGAAAAATCAACTTTCAATTTTAAAAAAACTTAAAACTAGTCGAAATGGAAATCAACAACACTCGAGTCGAATTCTGGTAACTAAATCCTAGCACGCGGCCTAAAATTATAAACTAGCTAGTCTAAAATCTATTTTATTGAGGTATCTCGTGAGTCGAATTAATCCCATTTTTTCCTTTGAAAATAACACTCCAATTAATTTTTTTTTAATATGAGTTCAGACGCCATCGCAGAAAATTGATTTTTAGTAAATAATGAATATTTAAATATGATCTAATGCGCATTCGCGTTGTAAACTGATAAATTTAAAGGCACATATGTAACAAAAAAGTACTGACTTTTTTTAAAATAATGCAGGAGAGACTTTTTTTGCATTACACACATGCGCAGTACTAAATAATAAACATTGCACATGCGCACTCATTTACTAAAACTTCTACGCATGCGCAATAGATCACTGTAAGTTCTACTTATACGCAGTAGAATACACGCTCTGCAAAATTAATAATTTAGTAAATCTTTGCGAAATCCAGCTAAACATTCTCACTCAAAATTTCTAATCTACTGCCAATTTTATTTACTGTTCCTAGTCGAATAAAATTGACATGATTTTCGAAAATCCGGCGACGTATTCGAGTACTATCTTTGCGATAGTGATCACATTTATCTAGAAGAATCCTAAGACGATCTGTATAAAAAATGTACAATTTGATCAACTTGGTTCCTCAACTCTGTTAGTGTAAATCATTCTCACTTTGTGAAAAGCTTATTAGCTCGGTTATCAGCTTAGTGGAATGTACGAAACGAGAAGAACAGAAGAAAGAATTAAAGCGCGATTCAACGGCTTCAATTTAAAGCTGTAGATTAATTAATTAATTAAGTAAATACCGTAAATAACGTCTAATCAAATCTGCGAGTCGTACACAGAGGAAAATTTATCTTCTAATTTGCAGTTGTCGCTGAAGACAACCGCTTTGCAATTCATATTCTAAAATTTTTTTGACAACACGCAGTCGCACTAAGGTAACTTATGGGAGACTCCTGATTGTTTATATATCTTCGGAATTTCGCATATTCATTTTTAATGAGTAAAATACTGTACAGATGGCTTCGATACTTTGAACGGGATCTCGGCCACAGGAGTAAAAAAAGCTGAATTTATGGTAAACATAAGGACCGTGGTTCTCGCTTGCTTCCGGTTACTTTTTTGAAGATTCCAGTAATTAGTTTCACGTCAATTTAACATTGAAGAGGTTGTGATTAACATTAATGACTATTTCCAGACACAGATTTCGATTACTTTAGATAAAAGTTGGCAGTGGTTGCAGCCGAGTAACGACATCGCGAGATACGAACTATTCCGTTTCTTTCATTCGTTTCTGTTTACATATAGAGAAAAATGTAGAGCAATCATTCGCTCATCGAGTCTTGCCTAGCGACTTTGTAGTCTTCGAATCGCTGCAGTTCCTTGAGCAAATCCTAAACAGAGAAATAAAATCAGATCTTTAGTAACTTGTACCTTCTACACATGCGCAGAAGAGAATTACACGTTCTACACATGCGCAATAAAATCCAATGCACTCAATGCATCGAATCGAAATTTAATCGAAGTAAACATGATTGGGGCTTACCTTTGGCAGTGATTTTCTATCGTAGAGTCGAGTATACCTTCCGACACACCTGCTGAGTTGTACATAAATATCGCACAGCACTTCCACCGGGAAATCTTTCGTCATTTTGACAGTGTGTTGCAAGGCGTTCTCGAGTTCGGATTTATCGATTAGGACTTTCTCGGTGGTTTCTACATTAGTCAGACTAGAATCACTCTCGATCGCGAATGACAAATCATCCATACTTTCTCGCCTCGACGATGAATTTGAACTTTCTGGCGCCTGGTTTTCTGGTGTCTTCTCTTCTTCCGGAACGACTTCCATGCTCACACTTAAAGATTTATTTGAATTGTTCTCCACCTGACTCGTTTGCGCATCCTTGGAGATTTCATTATGCGATTCCACCTCCGAATCTGTGTTTTCAGACATATTCACGTGACCATTAAGTACACTGTGCGCTTCTGCTTTGAACTCTGGACTCTTTTCTGAATTGATGCCTGAAAAAAAAAATTGCAACAAATTAAAGAAACATGAACAAATGAGAAAACCCTGAGTATAAAGGAAATCTTACTTGGTGAAGGTTCGCCATTTTCAGGTTTGTGAGTGTTTGCATCAGCCGGGCAATCTTCAAATGAAATTTTCTTCTTCTTGTAAGGTTTTTTAACATAGCCCCTGGCCCAGGCTGGTATTCGCCTCTTCCTTGAGCTCGTAAACCTCCTTCCATTAACAGCCAAAGCACCAGTGGATTGAGAGGTTTTCTTCTCTTCAGATTTCTCACTTGCCGGAGTCGCGTCGACTTTTGAACTCTTATCGACCTTCTCGACATTAGCGCGCGGGCTCGTGACTTTCCGGTTCTTGGAGATCTCCCGACATTTGTCTTCAAAGTCTGAGTCGAGCTCGGCCTTTATTAAGGCGTAGGCATTATCACGGAGAGAACAAGCTCGATGCCTTATAAGCTTATCAGCCGGATCCCTACGAAAAGAAAAATGATTCACGTTCTCAGGAATTCAGAACAGAGACAAGACATCAAAAAGCAAGTGAAACTAATGAAAGTGGCTTTCAATTTTGGAAGGTTTTAACTTAAATTCCATCTCAATTACTACTCGTTAACTTCCAAACGGTTAAAGTTGTTTAAATATTGTTTTGCCTTAGACTTGTATTCTATTAGGAAGATTTCCCAATAGTGATATCAAATTTTGAAGTATTTGCTCAATTATGTACCAATTCTACCCCAGTTTACAGTAACTTTTTAGATAATTTTAGAACAAATAAAATTAGGGATTGAAAGCCACTGAATCTACGAATGCAACAACAGCAATGGATAAACAGGTTGACTCAACTACCTCTTCAATATTCCGAGGGAGGGCCTATCGCGCAAGCTGACATGAAAACACACAACATGAATGTCAGTATGGAACGACCGAATGATGTGCACAAATGTTCGACAGAGATTGTTTAATCCAAATATCGTGACACTCCCAACAAAATATGAATCCCTCTTTCATCCTTTAATTTATTTTCAAAAGAAAGTCCGAGCAGAAGAGGAAATAGAGCAAGGAACCATTCAGGGTTCGTGCATATTACATAATGTATCTAAAATAGTATTTAAGGCTTCTGCGCCTTCCTATGAAAAAAAGTACTCTTTTTTAAACAGATTCTTCTTTTGAGGGGAGGTTCGAAATTTTTATTAACAACCTGGTGACATGAGACACTGAATAAAATTATCCGATTACAAAATTAAAAGTGCCAGATGATTGCAAGAAAGAGAGAATAAAGCACTTTTTTCAAGAAAAGCACTCACATTTTCAATCTTTAGACTCAAGTGAACTTCCGATTACTAAGTTAAAGATTATTATGTAAATTATTACCAGATACAGGATATCCGTAAATATAATTCCACAAATATTTAGCTATTATTTCTATAGATGACGTTGTGATCACTAATATTGTAGGATCGAATTGTTGCCTACGAAGTATGGCGTTAAGCCATCTATATCTTCTCTCTTTTATGTTTCGTCCCGGGTCCACAACGGGACTCATCAGTAGGGTTGGGAATCGATTCTTCGATTCCAACGGGATCGTCGATTACTGGAATCGACTTCTCTGAAATCAAGAATCGATTTCAAAAAATCGATTCTCAGGCACCAAGAATCGATTCTTCGAAGGAATCTGAATCGATTTGGGTATCCCTACTCATCAGTAAGGCAATGTGGACGAACCGTCAAGTATTGACGTCAGATTGGTTACTTTTATATACTCTGCGTATACAGGGCAAAAAATTTGGTACAGTTGCTGTAGTTACTGTCCCTCTGGCAGAGGGAGCATTGCGCTCCTTCGATAAAGGCAACAGCTATCCCTCTAAGGTGCAGTAACTGCCCCTCAAACGGACAGTTTCTGCACATATACAGAGAGCAACAGCTACCCCACGTTAAACGCAGCAGTTGTATCTACAGGGGCAGTAACTGTACCAAATTTTTTTCCGTGTAGAGAGGAAAAGATGCAAGTAGTCCCCACTCTTCGTCTTGCATAGTGAAGCTATACTGCCCTACATAACGTATAGACCCAGTGGGCTCGAATGTCCCAAGAAGTTTTTAGGACGACCTAAAAACGTCATAAGTCAGGTCAAATAACATTCTAAAAATATAAAATGTTCCAGACATTTTTAGGACGTTTTTGAAACATTGAACGTTTTTTAGCCTGACTTAGGACGCTTTTTGGACGTTCTAAAAACATCTTTAAAACTTTACGTCCTAAAAACGTCTTTAAATTTCGTGCCCACTGGGGAACTTCCGTGTTAGATATCTTCACGTCCGGCGCACCAGGGATCGCACGAGTGAGATCCCCGGTGACGAGGGATGGGAATTGATAAATTAGGGCTACCCACTAAAACCTCCTTCCTTTTCTTCTTGACATTAATCTCCTTGGAACCACTTTCGCAATACTTCAAGGTGTGCCGTTTTCTACGCTACATCCAGCATCTCCTTCTGGCTTCTTGCTCTTCTAGGCTTTTCTTCTGGATATTGTTACGTTTCTTTTGGATATTTCATTTTGGAAATATATTTATGGACACCCTGTATATCATTTTTCTAGTAGACTGATATCAATTTCTCGCGTGGAAACTAAGTAGATAGAAACATGCGTGAAATGTTTCTTGCATTGTGCGATGATTGAGGAAAGTGCTTCAAAGAAACTAAAGAAGAAAGATTGTGAGACTTACCTGTCGGGGTTGTACTCTAAGGCGTTTCGACAAATCAGATCAATGTCATCCAGGAAATCACGAGCGCAAAGATAACAATGCATATCGATCTTTGTCATCATTGTTTCCAAGTCCATTGGCTTTTGAATAATCATGTTGTAATCTGGAACTTCCTCCGTGTCAACTGGCTTCGTGAACATGAAAAACCTAGAAGAGTAAGGCAAGATTTAAATAAAGTATAGAATTATTATTATTAAAGTTTTCGGTTCTTCAACATGAAGCCTCAACCTAGACGACCTTAAATTAAAAAAAGAGTTAATAAAAATCGACTCACTGTCTATTTCTAGCAAGTTTGGCACAAATTTCTCTGAGGAAGATCCTCAATTCTCTTAGCGAAATCTCCTCTTTATCGAAAAGAATCTGCTTTTCTTCTTCAGTAAGTTTCTTTGGCAAGGGATCAGGTGCGAGTGGCAATTCCTCGAGAACTTTAGGTTTGTTTAACTTGACCTGCGGGGGTCTTAGGCTCTGGACGAGGAAAATGTGTTTAAAGAACGTCATTCGCTGCTCACCGGTTGTACTTTCCATGGAGTAAACTTCGCCTCGTAGCTCGCTGAAGAGATTTTTCAGTTTAATTGGAAGATTGTTGTACGAAGTATCACTGGTCGCGAGTACAAAAATCGGCATTGATGGATCAACAGCTGCGATTCGACAGAGGAAGACGGCTTTTACGGTCTCTGGAACGAGAGGCCACCATTGGTCAATGGATCTAATGTAGATAATGGACGGCACGTTTCTGGCAGCTTCATTGAAAACCTGCACGCAAGTCTCCTCCGGTGATCGAGCGCTTTCAGCGAAAAGTGTGCTGACGTCTAGAGTTTGAACTGGCAAGTGTTCCATTCGATAAATTAGAGCCTGAGCGAGCATCGGCCCTTGGCCTTGCGCCATTGGTCCTCCGGAAATTAAAAGCCTCGGTCGGTGAATACCCTTTGTTATCTTGACCCTGGAAATAAGTTAAAAGCAATGTTTAGGTATGCATTTAAAAGTCGAAACACTTCTTTCACAAATAAAAAAAGTAAATCTTACTTTGCTAAAGCAGGATTAATACCCTGTGGAAAAATTCCCTTGACCGTATTAAACAAATTATCAAGTGAAGGTCCCAAAAGCGGTTCCATGAATGGTTGCAGTTTCCTGCCTGCACAAGGCGTTACTCGGTGAGACGAGGGTACAAGAAGTGAGCTCGCTTGCATAAAATCTTTTTTTCTAATCTGTAAAACATCAATTTTGACTACTTAGTACTCTCATTAATTGATCATTCACATTATGTAAAACTCAAACGGTCCCTAAATTAAAAATTACTTTCTGAATACACATCCTTACCTCCACTTTCTCCGGATCCAGAAGCAGACGATTGCTAGTTAAATAAATCTGAGGATAGGTCCTCCTTAAACCCTGTATAACCGCCTCTGTGCAGAGTGCTCTCAAATCCGAGCCGCAGTAGCCCGTCGATTTTTCAGCCAAGGCTTCGAGAAGAGGATCTGCAGGCTTGCTGTCCCATTTATTGACATGGATCTTCAAAATCTCGAGTCGCTCCTTCATCGCCGGAAGAGGGAAGAAAAGTTCGCGATCAAAACGCCCAGGACGTCGCAAAGCTGGGTCGATTGCATCGATTCTATTTGTAGCGCCTATAACTATTACCTGAAACCGCATTTTTTTTATCTCAAAAACTCTCCACAACTTTAGAGCATTTACTCAGTATTTTAAAAAGTGCGAATATTTACCTCTCCTCTATCGCTGAGGCCATCCATAAGTGCTAAAAGTGTAGAGACAATGCTGGCATGAATCTGATCTTGCTTTGTACTTCTCACAGGTGCCAGGCCGTCGATTTCATCAAAGAAAATGATGGAAGGTTTCATCTGCTGCGCTTGTTCGAAGAGTAATCTGAGCTGACGCTCAGATTCTCCAACCCATTTCGACAAACAATCTGCGCCCTTGCGCATAAAGAAAGCAACTTTCCTACTTCCCTGGCTACATTCGTTAGCCAAGGCTCTTGCTATAAGTGTTTTTCCGGTTCCTGGTGGTCCATGAAACAAGACACCTTTCGGCGGTGTGATGTGGAAACGGTCAAAAACGTCGGGGTACATCATAGGAAAAACGACCATTTCCTTTAGGCAGTGAATATGTGATTCTAGGCCCCCCACATCGTTGAACCTTATGTTTGTGTCTAGCGTTATAGGATTTATGTCTGCTTTACGGTCCGGTGGCCCTCCTTGTGGTATTGCTGATTGCCTATTAAAAAAAAAAGTTTTGCATAAGCGCGAACGAATATGAGATGAGCTAAAATGAAACCAAATTCAAAAGAAACTAATGTGGGAGCTTCTTATACCAACCTAGCCTTCTTACTCTTCTTTTTATCATATCTTTGTGGCTCTGAATCACTAGAATTAGTGGAACTCGAACTCTTGCTCCTGTGCTTACGTCTCCTCATTGAATTGCTTAAAACGCTTCTCAAAGCTCGGATGGATCGTCGAACAGGTTCGACATTTGCTTGAAATCTATCTACAGTTGGCTTCTTCTGACGTAGGCTGTATTTTCTAGGACCTGGTGTGTCTGAGGATTCGCTCATGTCGCTATCTTCAACTAAAAAAAAAATTTGCATGATAAAAAGAGTCAATATCGGTCCGTTTTAATGTTCTCTACCATTTTTCAAAGTTTCAGAGCAAAATATTCATTTTTGTTTATAAAGGCGCTTTTACATCTTTCAAAACAATTTTTGAAACTTCTGGCGTAGGTGATTTTTTGTTAGTCTGTCAGTTCTTTATTAGTACCTGTAATTTTTTTCCTCGTCAACTGGCGTTGTGATCTTCTTGTTCGCTTCACCCGCGTGTACATGTCCGTAAATCCCTAAAAAAAAGTGCATCTCATAAAACAAAATATCCTATTTACATCAAATTTTTAAAGAATTCTAGATAATTACAGCTTCATTCTCTGAGTTATCATTGTTTTCAGCTTTCTCACTTTCTTGAGAACTATCCTCATCAGCTTCATCCTCTTCAGCCTTGCTCTTAACATCCTTTACGAGAGAACTTCCGCAAAGTCTAGTAACAGGCCCTTCTCTCAATCTCCCAGGACTGTCGGACTTCCGTGTTCTAAAAATTTGATAATCTCAATGTAACTATATTTATAGAAATTTATAAACACCCTGTTTTCGATAGAGGTCGATTATCGATTTTTACCTGGTATCTTTTTCTTCGTTTGGTGTCCTAACATCCGACTTTTCGCGAGTCTCCGTCTTAACCTTGATTTCATCATCGTTCCGCTCCTTTATTTCCCTCAAATTCTTTTCCCGCTCTGTTGTTCTGTTTCTGAGTTCATGATCGCGATCATTTCTTTCTGAGTCTCGTTCCGGTCTGCCTCGAAGTTCTCGATTTGCTGGTCTATCATGTTCTACTCTCTCACGCATGTGTCGCGGCGATACTTTACTTGGTGGATGATTCTCCCGGGATCTAAGGGGCATTCGGTCCCTAAGATCGCGCTTTCGATCCGGAACATCATCCACCATTTCTTTATCTGATGACGATCCATGGTGAGGAAACATCGGGTAGCCCTTCAACGTTTGCGTACCTGAATCAAAGAAAAATATTCGAGTTTAATTAAAACCTTCTAAAAAGTTAATCCTACTGAACTCAAACAGCTTTAGACTTTTTGCGAATTGAATTTAGGCTTTTTGGAGAGCGTTCTTCAAATTTAGTCACTGCTTATTTTTAAGGGATTCAAGACGATTGTTTCTAGACTTTTGTACCTAGAATCCAACTGGTGTTGAGATTGTCATAGGTCTGCATTCTGTTACGCGTGCTGCGCCTAACGCTGAGATTATGTCTCGCAGCAATATGTGGGCTGGTAGAGGCGTGGGATCGCAGGGTGCGAAGACTCTTGGTACGTCGGATATTTGTGCCGATGTTGGGGCGCCCACGAGGACTGAAAATGTCTTCTTCCGTGTCCATTGAGTCCAGGGTGGCTTCATCATCAGTCATTATCTACCATCCAAATCATTATCACTGATTATACCAAACTACTGACTGAACTACGCCTTCCGATTTTTAAATATCATTGTCTACTATTTCAAGAAAAAAAAACGAGTCTTCCTAACTACTCAATAAAAATCCTACAAGAAATTTTGGATTCTCCACAAGATTAAGAAATTTTTCAAAATCGAATCTCGGATTTTGGATACTACAGAAGGCTAGAAAATTGTTTGAAGAAATGAAAGCAATTCTAAACTTTGAATTTCGACTGACTCAGAAATATTCTCGGTCGTTTTCAAAGGTTAAAATTTTGGAAAAGAAGAGTTACACCTTTTTAAATTTTAAAAGATTTTAGATTTTAAGGTATAAAGAATTTTTTAAAGGAATTTTGAGGGATTTCATTCAATTTGAAAATGCATCTTTTTATTAATTTGTAGGATTTGATGGAGTTTTAAAAGATTTCAAAAGAATTTTTAAGAATGACAAAATTTGAAAGGATTTTCTGTAATCATTTCAGGGAGTCTAAAAGATTTTTTTTTTTTAGGAATTGCAAAGTTTTTCGTCGAATTTTAAAGTAGTTTATGTAATTTCTTAAGTATTTCGTAATTTTTTTTTAAGGAATTCGTGTTTCTTGGAGAATTTTAAGAGATTCTCATGAATTTCAAATGATTTTGAAGGATTTTAAGCAGTTCGTGTAACTTTAAGTGATTTAGTGGAATTTATAGGATATCAAAAAATTTTTGTCAGGAATTTTAAAGGGTTTTATGAAATCTTAAGAATTTACAGATTTTTTCCTTAATTTTAAAGGACTCAGTATAATTTTATAATAAATTCCAAATTATTTTTAGGTATTTTAAGAAAGTTTACCAAATTTTCAGACATCCAACAATTTTTTTTAAAGAGATTCTCATAATTTTAGAAAATTTTACTTGAATTTTAAAGGACACTTTTTTTGAAACGTTTTTTCCTGGATTTTAAGGAATTTCATATAATTTAGGATATTAATAGTTTATTTTTTGGAAATCTTAAAGGTTTGCCTAAAGGAATTTTGAGGGTTTTCGACAAATCGTAGAAAATGACAAAATATTTTGATGAATTTAAAGATACATATTTTGTCGAATTTGGAAATTTCAAATGATTGAAGACATTTTAAAGGGTCTCAAAGGATTTTATCAAAGAATGTACACCAGATTTCCTAAGAAAAAAGAAAAGCCCAAAAAAAGGAAAATTAGAAAAGAAAAAAAAAATATAATTTAGATATTAAAATCTTCTAGATAGAACTATAAAAATTAAATTTTCAAAAGCAGCAAAGGACATAAAAAATCCAATAAAAAACAACGTGAATAAAAATAAATAAACAAATAATAAACAATAAACAAAAAAAAATTATATAAATAAATAATGAGACCTAGGTGAATAGATTTAGGCTTTACGTCGCTCCATTTGTCAACACAAAAAAGGCGCGAAAATATCTTCAAATAAACCGGTACCCCTTCCACTTCCTAAAATAGTGCACGTGTTCGATTACACTTCAATCACACGAATCCCCCAAACACAATCAAATCTCCATTTTCACCCTTAAAAAATCCAAACTCCTCCAAACAATTTCAAATTCCACGAACCGAAAACCAAAAAAACCTTGGACAAACAAACTCGGATTACAAATAATCCCTTGATTTATCAAATAAACATAAAAAACAAGTTGTCATCATGACAAGTCGTTCCTTCTACAACAGAAAAGAAAATGAGAATCGCCTCCTGTAAAATGGCAACCCAGCTCTGGAAAGTAGCACCAATTTTTCTAAATCTCGCCCAAAGAAGCAGGTAAGCCGGAAATAAGGGATGAAAAAAAAAAGAAGTGGATTGTCGATTTAATAACAATAAACAAAGCCCTTGGTGGAAGCTGCGCGTGTATTGTTCGATTACGTGGCTTTGAAAGCACGGTGTGCGCGAGTTTAATCGATTTCGCTGGGGCTTGAAAAATAAGTATTGATTGGCTTACCTTCATCTGCCTGGGACTGGCTTAGCAAAATTTGTTGGATTTCGGAGATGACTGTTTTGGGTCGTCATATGCTTCAGGAAAAACGAGCTGTCCAGGCTCGAACGACGGATCCCAAGGCGTGCAAAGTTTACACGCCCAAGCAAATCTCGCCTTTCTGGAAAGCCGTTTGCTTGTCCCAGCAATTTTCACTCGGACTTTGTAACACAATGAGTCGCCCGGACGGATATTCTCATAGCAGGTGCGAGAAAGGTGAAAAAAAAGCACGGAAAATGAGTCGACTTTTCAGGGTCACAGTTGCAAAATCGTGTATAGGGAAAGCCACTGAAGTCCGCTGCGAACCGTGTTTCTCAACAATCTAGCCTTAACTGAGCCTGAGGGCAAGCGGCGTCATATTGGGATTTTCGACCACGTGACTATGAAGTTAAGTTCACAGGCCAGTGCGGGAAAATTTAAAGTTGGGAAATTCTAAAGTTGAATATTTTAATAAAAAATGTTTAATTATAAACAATTATAAAATTTGATAAGTAAACTGATGAAATTGACTTATTGGGTAAATAAAAAAATATGAAAAACTCGTAAATCGGATTATTTTTGTAAATTGTTTATTTGGTAGATATTAAAAAATTAATCTGAATATTATTCGAATTTTCTTATTAGCTTACAATTGGTAATATAATTATTTAGAAATGAAAAACAATTGGAGCCATGGGCGGATTAAGATCCTTCGGGGCCCGGTGCTTAAATTAAAGACGCCCCTTTAAGGGCATATATTACTTACCCAATCCCTACCTTACCGACATTTTTTTCTCTGTAACGCTACGTCTATATTTATTAAGATACCACATTGAAAATTTCTATATTTGAAACTAAAGCCTTAAGGTACGTTTGTCTGGTCCTAAATATTTACATTTAAAGAAAAATTTAAGACCCGACAAACATACATTAGCATATTTACTTTAATTTTATAAATTTTCAATTTGATACCTTTATAAATGTAGACGTTGCGTTACAGAGAAAAAAATGTCGATAAGGTAGGAATCGGGTAAGTAATACATGCCTTTAAGGCAGGGGATTTTAGGGAAAAGAGCATATGTATTTTTGAATAATATTTCGTCAGATTCCATTTGAAATTTTATCCCTTATTTTTTTCTGTATAACCGGGTTATTTTACTGCATATTATATATTTTCCTTGGGGAACTGGGAGCCCCCCCCCATGATCCGGCACTGATTGGAGCTCTTGAAACGATAGCTCAAAATTTTTTTATTTTCCAAATAATTTCTTTATTCTCAAAATAAATCGAATATAAAACTAAGGAACTAAAATATCTATTGCTAATGGCTTAAAATTAAAGACTAAGAAAAATTGCAACTAACTTTTATTCAAAATTTATTATATGTATAAAAAAAACATTAAATATTATAAATATACATTACACTATAATAATTAATTATACTATTAAGTATATTAATATATTATACGTCCACTGGGTACATCATGGATCCGGAATGCAATGTGTTTTTGTGCAAAACCATGAGAGAGTGAGAGAGACGCACTAATCTACTATCTCTTTCACTCTCATGGTTTTGCGCAACAACGCAACGCATTCCGGTTTCATGGGACGCCAACCATATGATTTTGTGCTTTGAGTTTTTATCGCGAAAAGAAAAGTAAATTTCGATAATGTGCGTGGTATAAAATAAACCACGTCACAGAATATACATATATTATATACCGATATAACAACTTCAACTTTGAGATTTCTGAGAACAAACATATTCTTATAATTTATAAATCCTTCAACTGTTGGTGATCAAGCAAAAAATTCCATTTTTCTTTTCTGCGTCAGCAAACAAAAGTTAATATCTTTGAAACGAAAACGATAAATCTTAAATCTTAAATAAAAATAAAAATAAAAATAACCAGAAAACCCAGAAACAATATTTATATTCTAAACTATATTTAAAGTTGTGTTACTGACGCATCGTGGATTACAACGTCCTTCACTAAGGGGCTGTGCATAAATTACGTTGAACCTTTTGTGGATGGGGGGGGGGGGAGTCAGTCCAAATCTAGGGATAGTAAAGCTAGGTGGGGGGGGGGTTTAAATACAGTAATAACATATACTGTATTTCCTTTTTAAAAGAATTTAATTGTTTTGATTAATGGAATTAATATCTTTCTTGTTGAACAGACTATCGCCATGTTTGAAATTAATTACACTTCCAAAAATTTCCGATTGAAAATTTATTTTAAAACGACAATTAAACTCTTTTAATTGAATCCTCTTTTACATGATAATTTATGATAATATATGATGTCCTTCAAGTTTTGGTGGCGTAACAATATTAATTATCACTTCTTTTCTGCGTTAGCAAATAATAATTAATATCTTTATTACCTCAAATAAACCATGAACAAATAATATTTTACGATTTACAAAATCTTTAAAATGTCCGATTTATAAAAGAAGCCCAGAAACCAAGTCTGAAATCTTCGGCAGAATCTTCATCTCTGGCAATCTATTATCCTTCTATATTCATTGTTAAAAATGCAAAAAGCAGTTTATTTCATCTTAATCCTCTGTGGAATTCTTTCGCAAGGAATTTGCAATTTATACAAAGAGAATAGCGGTGAGTAAAAATTTGTAAAAATACTTTGGACAATGTAAAGAAGCGAAAAAGTAATATGAAGTAAATCGTAATCATATTGGTTGCAGATGAATCATCGGATCTTCTGATTCGTCAGAAACGTGTAGTGGGAGGTCATCCACTTGGTTTAAACTCAAATCCCTTTCTCGTTAACGTTATGGAAAACGGAAACTACCATTGTACAGCAAGTTTATTAGCAGCTGATGTTGCTATAAGTTCTGCTGCATGTTTTATAAACGCAAATCCACCTGATATGAGGATTTTAACTCGTACAGCAGGTACACAAAAGAAAGTTATAATTTTCTAGAGTGTAATTTGTTTTATCACTTTTGTTGATCGGTTTAAATCAAAAATGTTTTTTATTCTCTACAGGTGGTACACCAATGTATCACGTGGTAATGCAAGTGATTTTCTTAGACCCCCATTTTAATATGGCACACCCTACACTCCGCAATCTTGCCTTAGTTAAATTTGCTCATCCTATCAATCTTCAAAGGTCGCAAAATCGACCAATCGCTATCTACAGGGGAAATTTGCCAACAGAACAAATGATGAATCATGTTGTTAATATGGGTAGACCATCACAAACTACAAGGTAAGATATATACGTTGCAAATGATAGTATCCATATGCCATATGGTAAAAATCCCCTCTCTTCAAATGTCACATCAATTGCAAATTTTTATTTTTTTTTAGAATTAATGAATTCTAATCTGAGAAGTCTTATAATTTCAGGGGTAAGCTGATACCTTCTAGAATTTGTCAGGCAATCGGTGTACAAGTAATAAACATTAACTACTGCCAAAATGTGTACCACAATATAATTGGAAATGAGAATATTTGTACTGTCTCTTTGCGCCCAGGAGAACATTGCGAAAGTACGGATTCTGGTGCACCTCTAATTGTAAATAATGAATTGTTTGGTATTTTCGTTTATCGTGACCAATCTCACCCATCGTATCCTGCCGTCTTTATGAATTTATTGGACAACGGCATCAGACGCTGGATCCACCAACACGTCCCATCTTTGGGTTTATTTTAGATTTAAATCAGCAAATAGCTGGTGTAATGAGTAAATATTCCACTAGACCGAGATTAATCATTTTCTGTGAAAAAAGCGAATTTCCGAAAAAAGTACAGCAAAGTAAATGTAAAGAGTGCAAGCAAAAAATATAAAATTTACAAATACCCCAAGATATTTTTAGGACGTCCTAAAATTGTCCTAAGTCTGGTTAAATAACGTTCTAAAAACATACAATGTTCCAAAGACGTTTTTAGGATGTTTTTGGAACGTCTTTTTGCCCACTGGGCCCCTGTTTGCTCCCACCCCCTTACGCCGCCACTGCTGATATTTTTGCACCTATGTAATATTTTATTCATCAGATTATAAAGGAATTTTTTTTTTTAGTTTTTATTCTTTCTAATTCTAGAAGTTGCAATATTGTTACGTCCCATCTATATCGTGTTTATTATTAATTATCCTAATTGATAACAGACGCAATATCTATTATTATAACTAATCCTTCGTCTTAGTTGCAAATTTGTGAAAACGAGGAAAAGCCAATGCGAAACATATCTAGTTAAGTTTATAAGTTTATTTTATAAATAAGATTTAAAGTTGGAAATATCTTTACAAATTTTTAAGGTAAATGACCCTTTACGACGAGTTAATGTTCTTATTAATAAATAATTTGAGTTTCGGTTTTATATACTTAATTGGTGTTTTATTGGTAATCGGAGTTGAATATATTTTCCTAGGTCCTTTACGTGAATTATTAATCTTTGATGCTTCTGATAATTTTGTTGATCCCTTATTAATTCCTGAGTAACTTATACTTGTCACAACAGTTATACTTCACTTGTAGTTGTTGATTTTCCGTAGTTCGACTTCTATTCGACTTTTGTCAGGAATGAAACATCTTTAGTAGCAGCTGGTACCCTGGTAGCCAGGGTTGTGAAGTGACGCGTCACTCAAAGTCTTTTACATATTATACATGGTTTTTTTACTTATGTAAATTACGTATTTTACATAGAAAACCCCCCAAACCATACGAATTTGGTGTTTTCGACGTAAAGTACCTAGTAAAATACTGTAAAAAACCATGTGATATATCTAGGGTATTTTACTTACCTAACCGTGCTGGTAGCAGAAAAAAATGTCGGTAAGGTAGGGATCAGACACTTTACCATAAGAACAATTTAGTTTTCCTAACTTTATACTCGTAACAATAAATATGTTTTCCTAAAACTAGGCCATTTACCTCCGCTTCATACAGACGGAGGTAAATGACCTCGCTTTAGCAAAAAATATTTATTACACAAAAGTTGATTACAGATTTCGATATTACTGGCCGAAGGTAATGGTAACGGATTATTAAAATATTCAATAACTATTTAAATTTTAACAGACAAATCGTTTTATATATATAAAAAAATAGGATATTTTAGAGTTTTGTGCCAAGTTTACCGGCTTTTAATACTGAGAAAATAACATAATAAAGAATATAAATAAAAAAAAATAACAAACGAAACTAACCTAAAAGGAACCAAAATGGCGACAATGGAATAATTTTGATATGACACGATGTCAAGGATATCGTTATGTTGATATTTTTAAGCTTAAGACAACGCATATTGTAAATTCGCATTTCACGGTCGCTATTAGAAAAAAAAGTAACAATGGGTTCAGAATGAATTCGTTTCAAGGACGTTTTGCGGAAAGTGAGAACAAGTTGAAAAATCGTATAGAATCAACAATTAAAGTGAAATCATTAAAATCGTAATGACGGTCTGATTGACGTTTAACGGGTTTTCTGGCTAAAAACTCGTTCCTTGTCTTTTTTATTTTTCCTAAATATGTGCACATCACAAAATGTTTCGTGGCATTATACAATATTAATTTAAAATTCGGGACCCTACGATTTTTAATAAACAAATGTAAATATGGATCTCTGGACAAGTGTGGAAAATGTTATTGGTAAGTTATTTTTTGTATTTATTATAGACCCTTAACAATCATAACATAAATATTTATAATAAAAATTCCTTGTTTTTTTCAGCATTATTATTGAATTCGAATAAACTTGAAACAATAAAATTCCTCAGTGGAAAAAATTGTACAAGATTATTTAATAATTAATACAGAAGATAAA
Source organism: Synergus japonicus (assembly GCA_900474275.1). Classification (NCBI taxonomy): domain Eukaryota; kingdom Metazoa; phylum Arthropoda; class Insecta; order Hymenoptera; family Cynipidae; genus Synergus; species Synergus japonicus. The sequence continues at coordinate 120,886 of UCOH01011993.1, forward strand.
TAACTTTTGGAAAATTTAAAAAAAAATTCTGGTTGAAGAAAACCTGCACACAACAATGTAAAATTATATTAAAAATATTGTTTTGAGTAGAGTTTATTTTTATTTTTAAAGTTATTTATTTTTTATTTGTTTATTTATTAATTTTTATAATTATTATATATTTATTTATGGAATATAACTTTGAAAGTTTAAATTCTCCTGTATCATGAATATAAATTAAGTGAAACTAATTCATATTTTAAAATTTTTAAAATATAATATAAATTATTATATTATTTTATTTTCAAATTTTTTATATTCGGATGTTAGATTTAAAAAAATACTCTTATTTATTGATGCAAGAGAGTCTGGAATTATTATTTTACATTAAAATTCTTCTACACCTTCAAATTTTTAACCAGTTGTGGATTTTGAAACTATTTTGGAAAGGGAAAAAACACTCCTTTTAAAATATATATCAGTCTGCTGGTCGAGCAAAAAAATCCGTAGACTTATCCACGAGAATCTAGAAATTATTTCAATTCAAAAGCACAGATAGTCTAGTACAAAAGATCTGAAATATATTTCCTTTAAATTTTTTTCAGTTGACTACATAGACGTGGATTTCACATTATGGCTTTCGTGGCTTCTAATGCCGCTTATCATAACGTTCTTACTTCCGCTAATGATTGTGATACTCCTCTACGTGACTGCATCGATACTTTATGTTTACAAAATACACAGGTAAGAAATTCAAAATTTTTTTTCTCATTTTCCCTCTTCTGAAAAAACTAATATTTCCTTTTGTTTTCAGAGCAAGATTAAGACAGGCTTATGAAGCCGATTGGAAGGAAGCAGGAAGCAAAGTAGTTGCAGCTCTTTGGGATGCTCACGGTTGGATATGGCATGGTAAGAAAAAGAAAAAAGAAAAATCCAGAAAAAAAACTTCCAAAAATCCCCAAAGAACATCTTTCCCATTCAAAAATAAAATCGAGATAAGAGAAGAAAAGTTACAAAGTTTGCTAAAAAAGTAATAACTAATTTTAAATCGATTTCTATGGGATGAAAAAAGCTATATTTTCTTTTTCCAGGTTACGAGGTCGTGGGACTCGAGAATATTCCAGTGGATCAACCGATATTGTTTGTTTACTACCACGGAGCGATTCCTATCGATCTTTACTATTTCTTGTCCAGGGTACTTCTTTTTCACTCGAAACTGATCCACACTGTCGCTGATCGATTTCTTTTCAAAGTACCAGGATGGTCCGTGATTTCAGACGTCCTCAAGGTCATTCCTGGCACAGTCCAAACCTGCTCTTCTATTCTGAAGGAGGGAAATATGCTCGCCATTTCTCCAGGAGGCGTTTACGAAGCGCAATTTGGAGATTCGTACTACAGACTGATGTGGAAAAGGCGGCTTGGATTTGCTAAAGTCGCTCTTGATGCTAAAGTGGTAAAGGATCGTCCAGAAAATACTTTTAGTGAAAAATATTTATTATTGCGAACCTAAAGTTGGCGAAACTCAATTGCCCTTCTGGTAAAATATCATTTTCGCCAAGGGCCAAGGTTGACAAAGGAAATTTTTTATTTTTCTAGTGCATTATACCCTTCTTTACGAGAAACATAAGAGAGGCCTTCAGGACGATGAGCTGGGGCAGAAGATTGTGGCTGAGATTATACGCAGCGACGAGGTTTCCCTTCGCTCCAATTTACGGTGGCTTTCCGGTAAAGCTGAAGACTTTCGTGGGCAAACCGATTCCATATGATGGGAACCTTACGCCCGAACAGCTTCAGATAAAAGTATTAAGTGCATTTGAGCAATAATTATTTACAAAAAAAAAAAAGATTCGTTACATTTAAAATTTTTTAGGTCGCCTCTGCCCTCGAAGAATTAATACAAGAGCATCAAAAAGTGCCAGGAAGTATAATGAGGGCACTTTTGGAACGTGTTTATGACACGGACGACAGCCCGAAGCTCAACTGAGTCCGAACGATGAACAAAAGAGAAAAAAGACGACTCTAGTAGTAATAAATTAATCTCTACTTTAGAATTCCGAATCTCGGGATTTTGTGATAGTTTGCAATATTAGCAGTAATCAAAAGCTAGAAGTTGTCTATAATTTCAGTCAGTATGTGTTTTGCAGTCAATTTTTCAATTTTAATAACATTCCAGTGTCAATCCTTTTTTTGATAAGTTTCTACTTCTGTGTGAAGTATACCAATTTTCGATTTTCATAAGCACAACGAGAAAGACGAGATTTATACATTTTTATTATGCATGAGGTATGAAGGGAGAATTTTTAACATACTCTGGTGATATATGTTGATTGTTGAGCATAATTTTGACTTATGTTGGTGTATGTACTTAAATGTGGCAGATTTTTATTTATTTTTTTTTTATACGTGGACTAACGAGAATAAAGAATGGTTTTGTTGGAATTTAACATCCCATACAAGATAAATTATAAGGTGTTTTTGATTTTTAAGAGATTTTATAAAATTTTAAAAGATTTCACATTTCGGATTGATTTGGAATTAATTTCAATCCGTAGCTTTTGCTAGGGATATCTTTCGATTGTCTTCATATTTTCATAATTTATTTGTCTACTAATTTTAAAAGAAAGCTTGGTTTTTTTTACAACAAAATCCAATAAAGACAAAATTAATAAAAATAGCTGAAAAAATAGGAAATTTCAAATTATTATTTTTTTTATTAAAGTGTAAACAATGAAAATATTCTGTAGAGGTACTTCGGACTTTAAATAGACAGGAAAGGAATAATTTCCAAAAGAAAAATTAGAAATGTGACGAGATTAAGACAGCATGGTATTTATTAAGTGTTTTAAGAAGTCACAATTATCCATAATTACTTTAAACATCGGAATTTTTGTACAAAATGCAAAGTTAGATTACCAAGTACATAAGTAAATGGAATGAATAAAGAGTATTTGAAATGCTTTAATATTGTTTTTAATTCAATCGTTCAAATCGCGTGTGTATCTCGCTCTTAAACTTAGAGCAGAGTAAAAAAAGAATTCAAATCTTGCTCTTGCCCTTGTTTCAGGGAAGATAGTGTCTCCTTTTTTACGGAGCTTGCGCACAAATGAACGATTGAATTAATTAAGTTAACTGGGTACAGCGTGCCGTCTGTCTTAGGATTACCTAACACAAGGTTGCGTAGACGCATCATAAAATTGTAAGCGCTTCTTAATTCTCAGGTGTAGAGACGAGTGGTTTGGTCGAATTTGGTACGGGATAAAGTGCGCTCAAGGCTCCACCTTCAGCAGCTCCACATCGAAGATAAGGACAGCATTGGGCGGAATAGTGTGTCTTTGTTAAGGAGAATATTGTGAATATTCGATAAAGTTATTGGCTGGAAAATCCGCAAGCCTCACAAAAGCAAAACTCCGTTACTTGTCGGAAACATTCAAGATAAAGCTAAACATAGACCACACAAAGCGGTGACCGGAGATAATTGCGCAAACGCGCTTATAAATATCGGGTATCTCTTTTTGTAATCATGTTTGTATTTATAAACTAAATATTGAGGACATTTTAATAACAAAGTGGAAAATTTTTTTCATGGAAAAAAGTGTAAAATGTATTTATACTCTAAGGTCCATCCAGAGTATATAATATGATAAAAAAATGGTTTAAAAAATTTTGTAAAAGTTTTAGAATTCAACCTGGAGGAATGTGGTAGAGAATCTGAGTTAAAATTTGTAAACTGAGCATTAAAGGATATACGCCAGGGTGTCCTCGGGATCCGTAAGCGAAGTCAGGTGAACAAGTTAGCCTCGAGCGTTCTCCAACGCACATTTGAGCGACGCCTTGGTCCCAGCCTTTGATCACCTCGCCTTTGCCGATTTTGAATTTGAAGGGCACTCCTCGGTCTCTACTGGAGTCGAATTTCTTCCCACTATCGAGGGTACCTTGAATTGAAAAAAAATATTTTAGTTTAGTGAATAATTAGAATTCGAAACTGAGCTGTAAAGATTTTGATTTTAACTAAATTTTTAAATATGAGGAAATATGAAATGTAATTTTTTTTTTTTGGTCTTTTACCTGTGTAATGGACGACGACGGTTTGCCCAGTCTTGGGATAGGTCCTGCCTGTAAATAATAATTTTTGTTAGTACTGTAAATTTGCAATTGTAGAACGTGGACATATTTTTATTTTGAAGCCTGATTTTCTTTACAATAATACAAATAATCAAAATTGACGTCACCAGATAACGGAATTTTTATTTAAATTTTATTAAATACGCTTGAGAGGACATTAGTCCTCATTTCTAATTTTTTACTTAATTATTTACAGTTTATCAGAAATTATTTAGCACCAGATTTTGAAGTGCTTTATTCTTCTTGTAGCAAAATGAAACTATTGGTAAGAAAATTATTCCCTATTTTTTTTTTAAATTTAAAAAAAAATATTTAGAGGTCGCTATAAGTTTTTTCGGTGAAATACAAAAATTCCCGGTCCTAAATGAAATTTCCGGTTTGCCGGTCCACTCGTGTTCTAAATAGAATATTTCTAGGGAAATTAATATTCCTAGAAATATAGAAATAGAATACATTCAGAAATTTGGAAATAATATTTCTAGAAATATTTAATATTCCAGGAAATATTCTAATCTGCGTTTCCCCCACCCTTTCTAAACGTAAAAATTCCAAACCAAAGAACTATATAAAAGAAAATGGTGTGCAAAGTACATAAATGGCATTCGATTTAGATTTAGAAAATGCAAATCTGAAAAAAGCGGAAATCGCTGATGTTAGCATTAGAAAGCAAATTTGTATTGTGTTTAGTAGAGTCGAAAATAATATCGAGAACTCGATATTCGGAAGAAAAAGCGGCCGCCAAGTGAACCGGAAAAAATACCTTAAAAGGTGAAATAGTACTGGAAATTTAAGGAGGCTTCTCGAATTAAATTTGGAAACATGAAAAAGAGCTTGAGGAAATTTGGAGAGGGGATGAAAGTGGAGAACGAAAATAGCGAATTGTAGTAAACTGCGCGAATAATTACCGTCTCCAGGTGAGATCACTTCAACATCCACGCCCATGACTGCGAACTTTTCTGCGAAATCAACAAAACTTGGTCAACAAATATATCAAGAAAATGGAAGCGCATAAAGATCGCTTGAAAAAATCCCAGTAAAAAAATTAATAGACTATGAAAATACCTCGAGAATTGATACCACCGAAATGTGGTGCACCGAAAAATGTGATTTCGTCGGGAAGGAAATTTCGACTGGCAACAACTGGCAAAGCGACCGAAAGGGGCGCCACGTATCTCTTGTTTCTTCCGGTTTCGCGCGTCGGCGTTCGATAGACGTATTTCCGCCGCGGGAAATTAAATCTGAGAAAAGATAATTTTATCGATTCATTTAAAATTCAATCTCCACTTTACACAACAAATCTAAGCATTGAATGCCTAATAATAAGGGCTGGGACACTAAATGAGTTCCAAAAGGATAAGAAAAATACATTTTATTAAAAAGAAACGTCTAAAGCTTTAACCGTAATCACAATAGGAATATTTCTTACAATTAAACAACACCTTTAACAGAACACTATACATTTGAAACTACTTCAACGTATCTATATTAACAATTGTTTTGCTTTGCGCCCTCAACAAAAGTAAATGCAAAGAAAAAGCATTTATAAAAAATTGTAGTCTTACAAAAAAATGTGCAAAGTAGAGAATACTTGGAAAAATATAACCGCAGTTGACATCAAAGAATATAAAAAGAAGCTTTTGTTAATTCGTCGCTTAAATAACGATTCATTTGTTATTCTAGGTCAACAACCATAAGGAGAAAAAGAATACTGAAGTCTAATAAACGAACAATTCTGGGAAGTGGATTTCGTAGGCCGGTGTTTGTGTCGGCTTGGTGTCAGATGGTGTTCCTCCCGGTAATGCATTATTTCTTGGTTCTATCGTTAAGGAGTTAAATATCTCCGAAAGTTTGCTCTGTAGGACGTCGTGCTGAAATTAACAAAGTTTTCAGTTAATTTAACTGGAATTCAACTACTACATTTTTTATTTCAATGAAGAAGTACAGGAAAGCTACCTTTGGTTGTGTTTTGATGACAAGATCTTCGAAGGGCGCACTTTGGAACAGTTGCGAAATCTCCACACGTTTTTCATCCTCTACCACTTGGCCGTTATTATTTTCCGTCAAGATTCGCTTCATACTTTCGAACGTCAACTCCTCTCCAGGCAATTTCTAAAATTAGGATTTCAAAAAAAATTTTTTTTAGTTTTGATGATGAATAATAACCAATTAAACAAGATACGACTTGACTGCGAATTATTAGTATCTACCTTCTGCACTCCAGGAGAAGATCCACCGCTGTCAAGTTCATTCGCCCCGCTGTTAATATCCGCCAACGAACTTCTACCAGCGCTGTCCACCCACGAGTGTCTGTGCTGCATGGAGCTGCTACTGTACCCAGAACCTTGATGAAGCTTTCCAGTTTCAAGGCCAACTCCCTTGAGACACTCGCTCACGAGAGTTTGATCCAACAACAAAGTTGGAGGAATTCTGGTTGGCAGGTTGCTTTCATACTGAGAGCGCAGATCCGGCATCAAGTGAGACGCCTCTTTCATTCTCTCTTCGACGATCTATTTCCAAAAAGAAAGACGAGTTAGACTCGGACATAACGAGATGTTGAGTTACAAAGAATTCGTGATCAATCTACAATTTATAATTTATAATTTCACCTTTGATGCGTAGTCCATCAGTGAAGTTATATTACAAACGTACGATATCAAAACCAGAAGAGAAATAACAATCGCGTGGAGATTGTACTTCAGCGCCATAGAAATTTGTCCACTCGTGAGCGCAAGGTCCTGAAGGCTGAGAACGAGTCGCAGAAGTTCCAGAACAGTTTCCTCGGATGCGAGTTCCACAGCGAGTAAGGCGAGAGTCGTGTAAATCGATTCAACATTTTCAACAGTGTTGTTCGACATTTCGAGGGATTCGTACAGAGCCATGTAGATTTCGGGTCCGTGTTTCCGGATGAATATCACGTCGGGTCTCGAGGCTTTCTCGACCACCAAGTCCAACTCCACGACATTATATCTGCGAAATTTAGTCCAGGAGATAAGGACAAGCTTTACTTAATTTACTGAATAGCTGAGTTGAATAGCATCAGCTGAAGCTATACTCACGTTGGTTTAGCTAACTTGGCGATGTTGCGGTGTCGATCAATCAGAGTGTGGAAAATCTGTTGCACCAGAAGCCGCATCTCAGCGTCTGAAGCGAGTGACATCTTCAGGAGAGGCTGAAGGAAACTGGGCGGGAATGTCGTGTTGAGATGAATGGTCTGGTACTTTGTACCGACCTTCAAAAGAGACTTGAGAAGTATGCTCTGCAGCAGGACGTCTCCCTTTCCAAGGGAACTGATCCTATCCGGTTGGGTGTAGGAAACCTTCCCCATGATAAACATCATGATCTCGATCTTTTGATAATCGGGAAGATGATTAGCAAATTCTCCAAGTGCGTTAATCAACGCCTCCTGGTATTGTTGCTCATCACTCGTGGAAACCTGGTTCCTCGTCACATTCACTCGGAGATGGGAAAGTAAAGAGTTTATAATCTCCAGGACTGAAGGACCTACACTTTCGCCAGCTGCGATTGAGATAATCTTTGCTAAGGTGTCTGCGATACTGGTTCGTATTTTCGGAGAAGATTGAGAGTGATCGTCAAGGTGAGTCATTAGGGCTTCGACGACTGTGTAGGAATACTGCGACTGGAGTGAAAAGAGGAATTAGACTCGAGTAGAAGATTAGATCAGAGTGGAAGGAATAAAAATAGAGACATACTTGGATAGAAAACATTATTATCCGGAAAGTGTGGATTGCGAAGTAATTTGGGACCCATAGTGTGTGATGATCCAAGTGCCTGGAAATATTTTCAATTAGTCAATTATTAGGTAAGGTTTATTAAGTATAACAGCAAGTATAACTTTGCGAGTTCTAAATACCTCAGAACAGGCTTGATCACACATCGAATGTGGCCAAAGGAGGCGCGACCTACAAGTTCTCTCATGCAGGTTTCTGCAAATTGAGGTGGATCTGATCTTTCCTCCGTTGGACTTTCCGGTGTTGCGTCAGGTTTATCAGAATGTCTGTTTTTATCAGAATCAAACATTAGAACGGACTTTTATATTATTTGTCAGTTAACCTTGATGCTCTGGTAAGAAGTTTCTAATTGAATACAACCGAAACTTTTACTTGCCTCGCATTTTGCATGTTGTAGAGCAACGAAGGAACGATCTTGTCCATGTGAACAGGCTCCCAAATGTTTTCCACCAAATCGTCAGAAAGAGTTTTCCTCACAACACCCTGCAGGCAAAAACAGTTAATGAATATCGGGATAAATAATTAAAGTACAATAAAACGATGAATCTCTTACCTGCAGTCCCTGTATTCCTGCAAGCCGTATCTGTTTGCGAATGGTGTTGTCGTCGTGGTTGGAGTGGCACATTGCAGAGAACTTTGATACAAAGAAATCATAACGTGTGTGATAAGACGGCGTGTCTTCTTCGATGTTGGCAAACTTAACAAACTGGAAATAGAGAGAAATTTGTGCAACTAGATTAAAAAGTTAAGACTGATTCTCGCTAAAGTCAAGCGCACACCAGTAGCAAAACTAGTGAAGCGATTGCTAATTTTGCTGTTAAAGAATCTTGGCTATCAAGAGATTTAGAGGACTGCAGTAAAATCTAGAGGAAACTATGATATTTCGTGCTCTTGATGCCAGTGCGACTTACGGACTGCGTTGCCAGGATTTGCAGCTGGGGGTCTGTTGACTCGAGGAGTTTTTGGACCATCTTCAGAAAACTCTCGACGAAGAGGTTCAGGGTTTGTGCGTGACAAGCCACCAGCAGTTGGTCCATCGCCTCCATTGCGATGATGACGAAGCCGTTCCTTCGTCTGTGAAAACGTTTGCTTGATTTAGGGGTTTGCTTTGAACGATCTTGTTTGAGTAAATTGGAATTGAGATTTTTGTCTACGAAGAAGAAATCAGGAATTAGGGGTGGTACCTGTAAATGTCTCTTGAAGCTCTTTGGAACAGGTATTCACCGATTCGGTCCAGTTTTTCCGGACTGCTAAGGGAGTAGAAGGTGAGCTTCTCCATGTTGTTCTTAACGAGGCCATCCTGAATGAAATATTTATTTGTCAAATCGCAGACAAAGAGCGGACTGAAGAGAGAGCTTTCTAGTCGTTACATTTTCCAATATTTTTAAAATGGTTTAATTAAACTTTTCTCACTTGATAAATGTCTAATACGAGATTCTAACCAATTGTCCGGATGTTTGTGTGTGTGTCGCCCTATTAACTTAAAGACAGTTGTAGATAAATTGATGAAATTTCTAGGGTATATTGGCAGCACCAGTATCTCAAAACTTGCCAAAGGATTTTTCAAAATATTGAATTTAATGATTTTTATGTACATTTAGACTTTTTGTAAAATTGATTTTTCGACTATAACTTCTCAAATAATAAAAATTCAAAGCTTATGTAAAAGAGAGAAAGATTCCTTGCGTCGAGACGAATCGATTGACTTGCATGATTAATGCATTTCATTGAACATTAAGGAAGTTATGCTTTTATTTGTAATTTTGAAACATTTCGTTTTGTTTTCAAATAACCAAAATATTTTTAATACTTTTCTGTCAGGAAAACTTGTCTGAAATTCAGGCAAATACCAGGGAAATTGAAAAATTGGATTTTGTGGCCACCTTGAATTAATAATATCCAGAAAGTAAAAAATTATTCTGTCTTTGTAAATAGTTGAGAATCTTGGCCAAATCCTAAAACTATCCAGTGTGGCTTTTCTATTTTTAGACGCTGGTTTCATACCGCAAACTTGAAAACTAGGTTAGTTCCTATAAAACAGATTCGTCAATAAAAAAAGTGACAATAATTCCTCATCCTTGACAATTTCCTATAAAAAAAAATGCATAATCACAGAAATGATTGTTAATAATCAGTGGAATGACGAGGGACGACAAATAGGATAATAACTGCAATTGAAAAATGATGACGAAAAAAAATCAACTCACCTGCGGATTAACTGGGAAAATATTGTCAACGAGCCTTTTGTACCTCGGCCGCAAAGCCGAACAACACCAGCAACAACCTGAAAGAAAAATTGAATCACAAATTTGCAAAAATGTTACTGGATATGAAAATCACAAATTTGCACATTTTTTAAAGTTACTACTTAGTACCAAGCATTTTTGAAGTTGGCTATAAATTTAAGAGACTCGCGAATGCACTTTCGTGTTTCTGGATCCGAAAAGGCAAACTGATATGAATTGATATAATTTTTTTAGTCATGCATTTTCCCCGGGCACTTCGATCCATTCGACAAAAGTCAAGGTACGTCAACGTCACAAATGTCAAATTTGAGCGGGAATTACAAAATTAAAATGTTCGATTTATTTAGAATTTAAAATGTAACAGTGTCTCCATTTTTGAATAATTCGAAGGCAGTGGTCGCCTATTTATAAATTTGAACCCGATGAGATAGAGACTTGGACGAGGTCCAAAGTTTGGTTTATTAATAGCGAATTTGATAAATTTTGACTTTGTTTTCTGTATCGAGGGAGCGGAATTAGGGTCATTAAGTTTTATATTTCTACCACTAGAGGCGCTGAAATCAGTGTTTTCCAGGGTTGTGCACGTAATATACGTAATGTAAAAGAATTTAAGAGAATTTATGATTTTTAGCAAAATTGTTATTGTTTACATTATTTATATAGTTAAATTTTGGTTATTTATATTCAGGAATGTGAAATATGCATATATTATGTTAGGGTATATGTATAGATTATATTAGACGCTAATATAACCTGCTTATATAATCTGCATACATTTCTGACAAAGTTTTTTCATTTACAAGATTTGTAAAGCTCATTAAAAAAAAGATAAATATCCTATAATAGAAGTGCAGAATACAGTTTATTATACTTTATCAGTTAATTAATCAATAATTATCTCCCTTGTCATTAAAATCTCTAAAATCATAACTTCTTATAAATTCTTAGAGAATTTAAGTCTCGGTTATATTTCCATTCTCGTTACTGTTCTCGCAGTAATATAACCGACTAAAAACTCGACTTTTAGATTATATCTTTGCTTTTAGCAATTAGCAAAGAGCTTTTAGGTAAAAATTACATGAGGTAAGAGCTAAGAGGTTTTTCAAAACGTAATTTACGTACGTATTTTATGTCGAAAACATTTTAAGGGTTCATACAGGGTTTTTAATAAGCCCTAATTTTAATAAAGCTTAGCGCAAACTCATTTATAGACTTGTAACTATATCTAATTTTTAATTAAATATAATAAATATTTATATTAAAATGCAGAATTGAAAAGTTGGAAACTGAAGTTTAAATGTATACCGTTGAGTGATAAAGTAGAACACTATACGACAACTCTACATCAGCTTGAGAGGTGGCGAACTCTATTTAAGTTTAAGGTACTAGATACTTGACGCAATAATTCAAACAGGATTATATTTGAATTTGATGCGTTTGCAGTAAAGCAATAGCGTTTTTTGAATTTATTAAAACTAATTTAGCAAGACTTGGAGTGATTGAGACTTTAATATATAAATAATTAAATTATCGATTATTGAAATTAAATTCTTGATTTTTTAAAAATAATTTAAAGGGAAATTTTTTAAAAATGAAGATAAATATCTTTTAAATAATTGATACGGATAATAACTTAATAATTTTTTAGGAATTGGATTATTTGCCTTGGGATTTGAAAGTTTTTGCCTTATTATAGATAATTATAAATTATATTTGTTTGCATGTGTCTAACCCAGATTTACCATAGTTACTGGAGTAACATGAGATGGCAAGACTTCGAAAATCAATATGTCAAGACTATCAGCGGTATTATTCGGTGAATATGACATTTAAGTATAAGAAACGAAAGTTTTTTTCAAGAAAAGAATATAAAACCTAAATCCATACCTTATCAGTGTTATCAATATTATTTTCATGTATTATTATTATTATTATTATTATTATTATTATTATTATTATTATTGGAGAAGAATTTTCTTGATTTAGAAAATGTTTTATTTCCAGGAAAAGGATTTTATTTACTGAGAGTGACGGGTTTAATCAATGAGGGTAAACACATACATTTTTCAAAGTGGTCGTTTAGACTTGAAGCTGTATTGGCTATTCTTGTAAAAGTGAGACTGTGTATGTTTTTTTTCAATAACCGCACCCTCTTTATTCTCCCTTGAGTTGGAAAAAAACTGCTTCTGAAAAGAAACCGGAACCCATCTTTTCAAAACTCAGAAAATATTATAAGCTTCTGACACAAAAAAAAATGTTAAAAAAGCTTTACATTGCAGCATATTAAACCTTTACTGTTTCTTAGTCGGCCGACGGTCGCTTTTTATACCCACATGTATTTTTTCAAAATTATAATTTACAAAAAATGAAAATTTACAAAAATTAATTTTTTTGTTAATTACAAAAAAAAGCATTATAAAAAATGTAATTAAACAAACCGCATTGATTAAACTACGATATAAATTTTCTCATTTTTACAATGATGAGTTTAAGTACCCTGTCAAATAAATAATAATACAAAGCTTTCTAAATTCTGAAGGTAATTTTAAATCAACAATAATTTGTTTGTAATCTCGTTATCGTCTTCTAATTTACATTTCTCGAGCCCATTGTCACAATTTTATTACAGAAGATTGTGTGCTTAGATATAATTGTACACAATTCAAACTTTTCAAGGTTCACTCCCATCTTCCATGTGTGACCCAAATCAGCCTAAAATATTGGTTAATAATCCAATATTTTGCCTTGACGATTCTAAAGAATTTAGAAATGTGACAAATTTCTCATGCTTTCCAAAATTTGAAAATTTCTATTTTCAAATAACTAAAGTAAATATTATATTTTCTTTCTATTTTTAATGGGAATGTTTTAATTTTCTGGCCTAACTTAATAATTATTTACTTTTATTTACTCATGTTCCAGATCTGAGCTGTATCTTTATTATTTTATTTCAAATTGGAGCCTTCAAATTTGATAGAAAAAGAGTTACTTACATCCAGGGTCAGTGCACTTCCTGACAACGGATTCAAAAACTTCTGGGGCATCAGTTTCGAAGCAACACCTAATAAATGACATGACCACGTGACTAAGCTACAGTCCGACTGAGAAAAATGTCCCCCCTCCCCAGACTGCACAGCTTCTTCAACAATCCACCAACTCTGAAACCCTTTCGCTTTTAAGGGATCGAACACCTTATAGAGACGCTGGACATTGCGACGCCTCCGTTCTACTAACCCGCATTCCACGAGACTACCCCGGGTTGCTTCAAACTCGCTTTGTGACGTCACAGGGATGTAAAGGGCGCCTGTGCAGAATCAGGGGTGGAGGAGAATCTTTATAGTCACGTGGTTGATTTGAGGAGAAGCGATCTATACATTTCGGAACAAGTGAAAGTGAAATGAAATATATTGGGTGTCCGGATAAAATTTCATTCCGCGCATATATGATATATATATATAGCTAAGGATCATTAGGAGAAAATTGGGAATTTAATACCTCGAAGGTTCCCTAAAAGTTTATTGACAAATGGCATTTGTCATTTATATTGAAATAATCATTTACAGAAACAACAAACAGAAACAACAAACTAGAAACAATATCAAGAACAAAGTATTTGCCACACACTAAACACCAAGCGGAAACCATAAATAGCAAATGTCAAACTAAAAATCGTAAACAATAAACCATATACAACAAACTGAGAACAACGAATCATAAAACACTAAGCACTAAATATTACTCAATGAGAACAATTTATATACAACAAATTGTAAAACACTGTGTACAAACTGCAAAACAAACTGTAAACTAAAAATAGCAATACAAACTATATAAACAGAAAACAACAAACCTTAAACTATAATCAATAAACAACAAACAATGAAGAACAAACTTCATGCAGCAGACTACAAACGACAAAATACTAGAATAAAAATTAAGCACAAACACCAAAAGTATTATTATTATTTTTTTTATTATTATTATTCAGAAATATTATTGAGACATTTTATGAAATACTTTTACATAAAATAATATTTTTAAAAATGTTTAAAGAAAAACAGCAGGATTTTTACAATCGTGAACTTTGGTAATAAGAGAAAACAGGTGTGTTTTTATTAAATGAAAGTAGACATGCGTCGGAGTAAATATTTTCACAAGTGAAACACACTTGTTTCCGATGTTTCTTTTAACTCAGATAATTATGTAAAACAAACTGTCTCGCCCCTTGGATCTTCTCAAAGACTCCCGTCTGCATAGGTATCTAAGGTATCTTACTATTCTATTAGACGCGCCCTCTCCACGGGAGTCTCTCCCCAAGGATCTTCCCTCACTATAGGGTCTTTCTTCACTATAGGATCAGCCCTCACTATAGGGTCACAGACCTCCTCACTTAAGGTCCCATATTCCATAGCTCCTCCCCTCGGGTCACACCCCTCTTTCTAAGGGCGCTACTTCACCTTTGGGACCCCTCCTTTTCTCTAGGACCTATTATTTTAGAACCTTCTCTTACTTCTAGCTTATATAAGGCAATAATTCAAAGTATTTTCATGGCATGTTATAAAATGAAATTCCTTGATGCAATAAACTAAAAGGGTTTATTAGAATAATTACGACTGTGTAAAAGGGCTAAATGGATAATCCAGAAACCAGAGGATACATGTAATGGGCTAACGCCTGCGAACAAAGTTCATTATTCTAATCTTAGTATTTAACAGCAAATAGTATTTGGCAGAATTAAATATAGCATAACGTAGAGATCTTATCAAGTACCTGTGCTTCATCAGCATATACAGTCCTTCAGACTAAAAGATAAGACATTTTTCGTCAACACATTCTTTCAGACAAATTCAGACAAAGAACTCCATTTTGCTATATATTACGTAATCAAGAATAAAATAAAGAGAGACTGCCAAAACTACTCACTATACAGTGGCGCTATTCTCCATGATACTCAAAGCCATCACGGCATTATTGGGGGAAAAAGTACTGCAAAATATTTCATTTTATTGAAAGTATTTATTTAATTGCCTACTTGTTCCTTAATATTAATACAATTATAAACTTCGTTCTAGTTTTAAACTTGTGCCAGTTCTTGATTAATGAAGTCCAAATATGTAGCAACATTTGTGTAAATATCTGGATAACCTACTCCGCAGGGCTTAACAAAGGACGCGACTCCTACCACTTCCCCACCCACAAGCAATCCACTGCCACTGTCACCCTGAAACATTTTAATTTTTTCATTTAATACTTCATTAAATTTACACTACAAATAAAAAAAATTTAATAAAAAAAATTTAATAACAACATTTTAAATTATATATCAAATTTTAAAAACAACTTACGCTGCAAATGCCCATTCCATATGATTGAACAGTGCAAAGTTGATTGGTATAAAGTGGACTTCCAGACCATTGTTGTTGACAAGCCGAAATATCTTGAATTGTCGTTTGCAACTTTTGCAAGTTCTGTGAAACCTGACCATTGGCTACAAGGTATCCCCAACCTGCAAGTATTGCTGGACTCCCTACATAAGAACTTCTAGTAGGCAATCTGATTGGTGTCTGGTAGGCGTCAAAACGCATAGGAGCAGTCAACTGAAAATATTTAATTCCTCCTTATAAAAAATATAATGTTAATCATTACTGAAGCAGTCTACATTCTAATAAATTTTACTATACAGTAGATTCTACCACGCTTTGTAGCCAATTAGAATTCTAGTGCAGGTGAAGAGGCGCTTCTGATTGGTTCTGATTCGGCCGTTTTGATTGGCTACGCTTTTTAACCAATCATCCTTGATCCTGACCCTCCACTTGGCTTCTGATTGGCAACGAAGCGTATAGTAGAATTTACTGTATAGTATAGTATATAATAGTATATTATAGAATAGTCTAGTATAGTATCGAATCTTTGGCTGATTTTGCTCAAAAATTGTTTAAAAAAATCGAACATTAGCTGAATATAAATGACAGTCTTTTGAATATTCTTCAAGCATATTAAAAATATTTTTTCACCTTCATGAGAATGATATACTTACAGTTACGACAGCAATGTCATTGGGAAAAGAAACTTCAGGACGCAATTGAAAAGCTGGATGAGTTGTCGCTCTCTTAATCAAATGAATAATTCCACCTTGCGTTAAACTAGTGGTTCCAGAAACTACGGTTATATCACTATAAGGATAGGTCATTTGCCCTTGAATGCAATGAGCTGCAGTCAATATGTGCTGGGCATCTATAATTGATCCACCACAAAAGTGACCCCCATTTCTTCTAAACGAAACTGCATGCGGAAATTCGCCTGGAACTGCATAGGTTCCACCCACAATCTTCTCTGGTGGTTTCGCCACCGCTCCTAATCAAACAGTGAATTATAAATTAGAAAATCGTTGATGTTAATTGTGTAATCATTCAAAGGATCCGTTTCACGCAAAAAGTACTTCAACTAGACACTTTTTCGCTCTGTACGCACACTTCTATTTCAAAAACGATCTGAAGTGCAGAGGGAAAATTTATCTAATGATAATATTCGATAAGAGAAATGAAGAAATTCAACTTATTGATTTAACTCTCTCATCGTATTATTGCATTATTGATATTGTATTATTAGATATCTTACCAAGAACGGTGAGAGAAACGAACAAAAAAACTAACGTAGGCTTTTGAGTTGACATGATAAGCCTCTTGTGTATTTTTGATATGACTGCCTCATCGAAATATGGTTTATATACCTACGTCTGCATTTGGCATAGACTTGGTCCCACATATGCTGTTTTCGACAAAAAGCCTTGAACCTGTTTTTCCAAAAAGTGGCTTCTGACGTTTGCAGAATTTCCAATAGCTGAATCAAGCTAATCAGAAAACAACGTGGTGATATATGAATAAATGAATACGGAAATAATAATTGAAACATTAAAAGAGTTAGTACTGTATTATTATGAGATGTTAAATATCGTTACGCACATATTTTACAAACAGACAAGATGGAAGTTGAAATCTGTAAAATGAAATGAAATGGCAAAGGAAAATTTTCACTAATTTAAAATAAACATGTGTTGGAGACTTTGAGTAAATATTTTCACATATGAAACACACCTGTTTCCGACGCTTGATTTGAATTAGATAATTATGCTAAACAAAGTGTGTCTCTGTCCCGTGGGTCCATTTCCTAGGACTCCTGTTTCCTTAAGATATCTCCCTATTCCATTAAACCTCCCCTGTCTAGGGAAGTCGGGATCCTTTCTGTCCTCTAGGACCTTTTTTCTGGAATCTCCTCTTATTTCAATACATAAGGCTTCCGCTCCTTCCCCTTGAGACTTTCCCTTCCCCGTAGTGAGATATTTTCTCCTTTCGGACTCGCCCTATCCCAAGGATATTTTCCAAGGATTCGCCTCTTCCAAATGATCTCCTTATTCTATTGGTTGGCCCCTCCTTAAGAAATCCACTCCCCCTGTGAATCCCTCTTCCTTCTTGGGAATTCAATTGAGTTTTTGACTTCCCTTTCTGTTGCGAGATTTTACCCTTGGAACTTCCGTTACCTGAGGAAAAGGTGGATTAGGATGTTTAATAGGATTTCCACTATAGGACGCCGCCTTCCCCAGAAGTTACTTTCCTTTGAAGTTTATTCCACAGGAAGAACCTAGGAAGAGGTTGTGGCCTGTGGGGAGAGGGATTCATGGGGGAATATCCAATAAAAGGATGATAGAAAAAAGGATTATAGAAAAAAGGATTATCGAATAAAGGATCCTTAGAGAGAGGAGGAGTCGAAAAAGACAAGGGACTTCCTAAGGGAAGGGCCAACCTAAGGGGAAAGAAACGTCTTATGGAATGACTCCTATCCAGAGGACTTTCCTCTAGGAGAGAAGAGAGACTCTCCAGGGCCCAAAGCAGAAGCCATGTTTCAGGAGGGACAGGGAAGTCGAGAGGCCTTACCAAGGAAAAGGTCCCAAGAGAGAGTCCTAAAGGAAAAGCGATGAAGAGTGACCTGATCAGAGAGTGTTCCATCACAAATCAATTTTAAGACTAAATTATTTAGTAAGACACCTCCACGCTGATTTCTGTTTATGCTAATGAGGCGATGGAAATTCTCACCTCATTAATAGACACTTTTAGGAAAACAGGTTCAAGGTTCCTTATCGAAAACCGAAAACAGCACCTGTGACACCAAATTGATGACAATTGAACTCGTAGGTATATAAACCATGTTCCGTTGAGGCAAAGTCATATCGAAAATCGACAACAGACTCATCATGTCTTCTCAAAAGCTTACGCTAGTTTTCCTCTTCGTTACACTCTCCGCTATTGGTAAGTATCTAATAACGCAACTGATACGATAATAGTTGGATCATTAACTTGAATTTCCTCATTTCTCTCAATGAATATTCTGATTAGACAGTTTTTCGCTCTACATTTCAGATTGTTTTTGAAACAGAAGCGTGCGTACAGAGCGAAAAACTGTCTAGTTTGAGTACTTTTTGCGTGAAATGGATCCTTTGACAGATTATGCAATTAACACCAACTATTTCCTAATTTATATTTCTGTTTTATTAGGAGCGTTGGCTAAACCACCAGAGAAGATTGTGGGAGGAACTTTTGCAGCTCCAGGCGAATTCCCGCACGCAGTTTCCCTTAGAAGAAATGGGGGTCACTTTTGTGGTGGATCAATTATTGATGCCCAGCACATTCTGACTGCTGCTCATTGCGTTTCTGGAATAATGGTTGCTCCTTATAGTGATATTACCGTCGTTTCTGGATCCACTACTTTATCGCAAGGTGGAAATGTTCACTACGTCAAGAGGGCGACATTTAATCCTAATTTCCAATTCAGTAGTGAAGTGTCTTTCCCCAATGACATTGCTGTTGTAACTGTAAGTACCTTCTTCTTGAAAGGGAAAAAGTATATTTAATTGCTTTAAAAATATTCGAGATATTCGAATATTGGAATATCTACTGTTTAATAAGTTTTATTATACTGTATAGTAAGTTTCACTATACTGTATAGTAAGTTTTACTATACTGTATAGTAAGTTTTACTATACAGTAGACTCTTCTGCGCTACGTCGCCAATCAGAAGCCAAGTAGACGGAAAGGAACACAGATGATTGGTCAAGAAGCGTAGCCAACCAAAACGACCGAATCAGAACCAATCAGAAGTGCTTCTTCCCCTCCACTTGAGTTCTGATTAGCTACTAAGCGTATAGTAGAATCAACTGTGCAGTAAAGCTTATTATGGTGTAAACTGCTTCAGTAACGTTTAACATTACATTTTTTATAAGGAGGAATTAAATATTTTCAGTTGACTGCTCCTATGGCTTTTGACGCTTACCAGACAGCTATCAAGTTGCCAAGTTTGAGTTCATATGCAGGAAGTCCAGCAGTGCTCGCAGGTTGGGGATACACCGTTGCCAATGGTCAGGTTTCAGAGAATTTGCAAAAAATACAGACAACTGTTCAAGATATTTCGACTTGTCAAGCACAGATGTCTGGAAGGCCACTTTATACCAGTCAACTCTGCACCATGCAATCATATGGATCGGGCATTTGCAGCGTAAGTTGCTTTTAAAATTTAATATTTTAAACAATTTTATTTTTATTTATTTACAGTCTGAAATTAAAGAAGTATTAAAATAAAAAATTGAAATGTTTCAGGGTGACAGTGGCAGTGGATTGCTTGTGGGTGGAGAAGTTGTTGGAGTCGCTTCCTTTGTTATTCCCTGTGGAATAGGTTATCCAGATATTTACACAAATGTTGCTGCACATTTGGACTTCATCAATCAAGAACTGGCACAAGTTTAAAACAACATCGAATTGTATAAATTATTCATATTAAGAAATAAGTAGACAAATAAATAGTTTTAATGTACTGAAATATTTCGCCGTATTTTTTCCTCAAAGTTCCTTAAAAATAATTTAAATTATTTTCCTCATCATTTCCTTTCCATTTTATCTAAAATTACCATTTATATCATTTTGATGCTCTCTCTAAATCTGAATTAGTGAAAAGTGAGTCACTAATTGACTTTAGTGAAAAGTTGAAAATTGCGAATTGAAATAGTGAAATACAACTAATAATTAGTAAAAATTGTCGCTAAAGTAAATTAGTGGCTCACTTTTCACTAATTCAGATTTAGAGAGCTTGTAATGGTTAAAAAACGTGTGCTTCCGTTTTACATAATTCTTAACCCAATGATCTAGATATGACAGTTGACACTGACACCTTTTTTGTCAAAAGCCATGAAACCGTGTTTATATTTAACAAAAAAATTCCTGCGTTACACGTGCCTTACAAATTATGTGGAATGCCTCAAGATTTGTGTGCACTGAGCAAACAAAGTGTTGAAAATTCAGAGAGCCACATTTTAGGGAAGCGAGTTTGAAATTCGTTATCAAGAGAATCAGCTCTAGGTGAAGGCGAATGATAATTAACACCATAAGATATATAAACCAAGCTCTGACTGAGATTTCTCAGATGAAATTTCGAGAGGAAACTTAATCATGTCTTATCAAAAGGCTATTTTCATTCTCTCCCTGGTTACTCTCATCGCTCTTGGTAAATATTCGGAAAAAGTGTTATTTATAGTTTTTTTAATACAAATATGTTTCACCACTAATTTTCTAACTTGTTATTGTAATTTCCCATCAGGAGTGATGGCGGTGGGTCCTCCAACGAGGATTATGGGCGGAATGTACGCAAATCCAGCCGAATTCCCTCATGCAGTCTCCTTCAGAAGAAAAGGGTCACATTTCTGTGGTGGATCAATTATTGACAGTCGTCACATTTTGACAGCAGCTCATTGCGTTCAAGGAATTATGCAGCCTCCTTACAGCGATATAGTGGTCGTTTCCGGAACCAACAGTTTGTCCCGAGGAGGAACTGCTCACAAAATTAAAAGGGCTACTTGTCATCCTTCCTATAAACCTAATCCGACAGAACATCCGGTTGACATTGCCGTCGTAACTGTAAGTGTAATAATTGACTCGGACGAAATAATTCATTTTAAGAAATATGCAAATGTTTTCTAATGATGAATTCATTTTTTTTAGCTGACTGCACCAATAACTTTCAATACAGTCCAGTCTGCCATCAAATTGGCAAGTAAAGAAACATACGAAGGTTTGCAAGGAATTGCTATTGGATGGGGACGTTCATCCAACGATAATCATTTGCAATCTGAAAATTTACAAAAACTCTACACGACCGTGCAGTCCTCTTCGGTTTGTTCAAAGTTTTTGACTGCAGCGGAAATAGACAGGCAACTTGTCTGTACTTATCAGGGAGTTGGAATGGGCACGTGCAATGTAAGTTTTTTTTTAAATATTAAAATAGCGATTGGTTTTTATAAATTTATGTGAAGAAAAAACAATATTTTGTAGGGTTCTTGATCTTTTTTTCAAGGGAAATAATTGTTAATATGTAATTCCCCAATGGCGTAGGATGCAAAGTCCCTCAAACTTTTCAATTCTTCCGAAATATTTACAAATTTTTTTTAATCATATAAAATCTTTCTAATCTCGAAAAATTAATATCGACACTCTGGAATTCCGCTGAATTGGAAAAATTGTTTTAGGGTGACAGCGGAAGTTCGGTGATCGTGAATGGAGAAGTTGTTGGAGTCACGTCATTCGGACTGAGCGGAAAATGCGCTATTGGATTTCCGGAATATCACACAAAAGTATTTCCATACAGGACTTTTATCCACAGTGAAATGCAGAAAAATTAATTCTTCAATTTCCCGAAATGTATTTTTACTATTACCATTTTTACTATTTAACTGTACATACTTTTAGTTTTTGTAATTCATTGACATTAGATTGATACTGATAATTATCATTAAATTACAATTTAAGCTTTTAGCATAAGCTATTCAATGTAAGTTAATCTTTACTACGAAATAAAAAAATTCTGTTGACTTAAAAATAACTTTTAAAATAACGGCACCGATAGAATCACATCCGCATTATTAAACTAACTGTTACTGAAATTATCGAAGCAGTTTAAATCCGTCCTTCCTGCAAAGAATTATAACAATTTTATCGTTTTATGAAGCAAACTATTCTGACCTTGCTGACAGGTTATTTAACCCTAAGAAGTGATCAATGCAACTCAGTCTAATCTTCATATCGGTTGCTGAATATAATTCACTGTTTTCCTTTCTCATAGAATTATTCTACAAATTATAATAATGGCTTTCAAAAATTGTTTTCTATTCATCTCTCTTGCTCTTATAACAACACTTGGTAATTCAGTCAACTAATATTTAATTTTTTCTCTATAATCAATTAATTACGAATTAAATTAAATCCACGGGAGACGTGCCGAAAACTTATTTTTAATTTCTTTAAGATGTGGACGGAGAACCGTCGAATAGAATTGTAGGCGGAGAGCCTGCAAGATTAGGAGAGTTGCCATATCAGGTATCGTTGAGGAGAAATAATGGGCATTTTTGTGGAGGTACAATTATTGGTCAACAGACTATTCTGACCGCTGCCCACTGCGTTGAGGGATATATGGTGGCCCCGTACAACGATATAACAGTCGTAACTGGAACTGAGAGTCTCTTATATGGGGGACAAGCCCACAGAATCAGTAGGGCCACAGTTCACCCTCAATATGTTGGTGGATCACAATCTTCTTGGCGAAATGATATTGCAGTTTTAACAGTGAGCATAAAATAGAAATGCTTTTTTTCTGATTTGCTTCCTAAAACTCTCCCTTATCCACTTTTCCCTCCTCGATTCCCTTTTACCCTCACTT
Source organism: Synergus japonicus (assembly GCA_900474275.1). Classification (NCBI taxonomy): domain Eukaryota; kingdom Metazoa; phylum Arthropoda; class Insecta; order Hymenoptera; family Cynipidae; genus Synergus; species Synergus japonicus. Next base: position 143,735 of record UCOH01011993.1, read on the forward strand.
CTTCCTCCTTTTTATTTCCTCTTCCTATTTCCATTTCTCCTATTTTCTCCTTTTCTTAATTTGCATTCTCTTTTCCCTTTCCCCGAACCCTTTGCCCTTCTCCTTTCCCTCTTTCCATGTACCCATTTTACATTTCCCGTAACCCTTTTCCCTTCTCCTTTCCCTCTTTACATGTCCCCATTTTACCTTTCCCCCAACCCTTTGCCCTTCTCCTTTCCCTCTTTCCATGTACCCAGTTTACATTTCCCGTAACTCTTTTCCCTTCTCCTTTCCCTCTTTACATGTCCCCATTTTTCCTTTCCCCCAACCCTTTGCCCTTCTCCTTTCTCTCTTTCCATTTCCCCATTTTACCTTTCCCTCTTTCCATTTCCCCATCTTTTCCATTCACCTAATCATTTGCCCTTTTCCCTCTTTCTAAGTTTCCATGTTTCCCTTTTCTAAATTTCCCAATTCTATATATTTTTCGCTTTCCCCTTGTACTTTTCCCTTTTCCATATTTCCTTTCCACTTCCTTTTTTCCCCACTCATTTAGCCCATTTTTCATGTTAAATCCTTTCCATCTTTCCCTTTCCTATGTCTATCTTTCCTTTTCCCTTTTTCCTCTTTTCCCTTCTTTTCTTTTTATGATTTCCTCCATCATATTTCCCTTCATTCTTTCTCTTTTTTTCATCTAGCGTCTTTTCCTTTTCCTCTTTTTCCTTCTCCCCATGTTTCCCTCTTCTATATTTCCCGTTCCTTTACCCTTTTTCATATTTCCCTATCGGCTTCCCCCTTTCCTTTTCTCCTCCCTTTCCCATTTTCCTCCCTTTCCCATTTTCCTCCTTTTCCCTTTTCATTTTTCTTCTTCCCCTCTTGTCTTTTCACAATTCCCTCTACAATATTTCCCTTTCCTATTATCCCATTTTTTAAATTTCCTTTTCCTCCTTTCCAGTTTTCCCTTTCCGATATTTCCTGTATTTTCTCTATCCCTTTCTCCTTCTCCCGTTGATATTTTCATATTTTCCTTTTTTTCTTTTCCTTTTCTCTTTTGCACTTTCCAACATTTTCTTTTCCTATTTTCCTCCCACTTCCCTTTCCTCTTTTCCCCTTTTCCACCATTCCATATTTCCCCTTCCCACGAACCTTTGCGTTTTTTCTTCTCACTTTTTCTCTCCTCTCCACCTTTGTCAATTTCTCAATAAAAAATTAATTTCAGCTGACCGCACCAATAACTTTCAACGCCTATCAGAGTTCCATAAATTTAGCAAGCAGTGATATTTCTGCTGGTGCACAAGGAATTGCCTCGGGATGGGGATATTTGTCAGCCAATAACCAAGTTCCATCAAACAATTTGAAAAAATTGACCACAACTGTCTACAGTGCTCCATCTTGTCAACAGCAAATGAGTATTACACTTTTCAGTGATCAACTTTGTACAGTTCAAGCGACCGGAAGAGGCATCTGCTTAGTAAGTGATGCTGCGGGTATTCTTTACTAAAAATACATAGAAAATATTTTTTATTGAAAAGTATAACAGATAATATAACTAAAGGAATTTTTTTAGGGTGACAGTGGTGGCCCCTTGGTTGTAAATGGTGAGGTAGCTGGAATTGCATCTTTCGTCATCCCTTGTGCCCGAGGAAGTCCTGATATATTCACGAAAGTTTATTCCTTCAGGGATTTTATTTTAGGACAAATGAATTATTAAATATAATAAAAAATATTGTTTTATACAAAAAAATATTATCACTGTTCTCATTATGCAAGCAATTATTATATATATATATATATATATATATAT